>JAQPPZ010008078.1:0-12777 GCA_028583015.1 Wollemia nobilis
ATTTCAAGATCTTTGGAAGCAAATTTTACATAAGACGGGAAGATCAGAATTTGGGTAAATTTGATCCAATATGTAATGAGGGAATTTTTATTGGTTATTCTACAAAGAGAAATGCTTACAGATGTTACAACAAAATAACACGCACTATGGTGGAAATTATGAATGTAATAATTAATGAGAAGATAGATTCCAGAGAATCAGTTCAACAAATTGTATACCAAGAAGATGGATGTTGTCAAGAAGAATTTTGTGAGAAATCAAATAATGATGAAGAAGAATTACAAAGACTTCTTCCTAAGAATCCTTCTAGGTATGTACAGAAACATCACCCAAAATATCATATCATCGGGAATCTAGATGAAAGACAAACTATAATGGCCACCCCCTTATGCGATTTTTTCTCAATATATTTCAATTTGCACAATTATTGTAGAAATAAACATCCAACATTTGCAACTTAATTTCAATTTTATTTTTGAACTAGGGCACAACTTCAGAATGTTCAAACCCTAGATACATTAAAATCAGCAATAATGTAAATACCTCTATAAATAGATGAAGCACCAAGTGTGAATCCTCAATTATGATCAAAACAATTGAACCCAGGTGCTCTATTTGTCAATCCAGTTATCTTCAAATTTTGGTAAACCCTTGTTTGCCTCTCAATGACAAATGATGGTCAAAATATAATGTAATTTAGATTGCCTTAACTCAATGTCAGTCCCCAGTAATAGCACCCAAAATGTCAACCTTAACTTAATGTCACCCCCAACAATAACACCCAAAATAGCACCATCAACCCTAAGTCGTGGGTTCCAAGGAAGGGCACCCAGCTGGAAGGTTCAAACCTTCCTAGAAATTCATTCCCTTTGTCAAAAATTACAATTAAATACTTGAAATGATCATTGTCTCAAGACCAATGTAATGAACCAATACCCACAATGGAATAAGATTCTAATCTGCAACTACGAACAAACATGTAGGTATGATATGAAATAACCAGTCATGGATGAACACATCAAAGTACCTCTAAATGAGCTCCAATCCTTAATGTAAATATGATATCCTAAATGGTTGAAGCTGAGAAACAAAACCCATGTCTTCGATTTGCCCAAAGCTGACCTTCAACAATCTACAAACCCTAAGCTGAAATAAACTCTGAAGCACAATGAGTTACCCATTGTAGCAAGTCCTCTAATTGGCTAGGTATGGTATTGCACATACGAAACCAATGTTCTCATGGAGGTTGACTCCCCACAAGCTCCAACACTACATATTTTTGCAATGCCCTCAGAAAAGTATCACCCAAACAAACAAATATTTTTCCTCCTCCCAAATGAACTCACATCACTCTTACTTATGCTTGTTTCAATCAACTTCTAGAAGCCTCCAAGGAAGGGGACGCCTCCTTGGTCCCCCAACCTAGTAAACTTAATATTGTTTTAAAACAACAAGGCTTCATTATAATTTTTAATTATAATTTCCCTTTATAAAATTATTTTTATAATATATATTATGCATAAAGGGAAATAAATCATCTAAGGCCAAAAATATCACCCATGATCCAAAAATGGCCAATCAACTGTAGTAGACCATGCTGGAGCTCGAACAAAGATATTTTCTCCATGGCGATGAGTCCCTTAACCACTCTGCATGACCTATAAGGACTCAAAATAGGTCATCAGGGTCATTACCTTCAAGTCACTGAAAATGGGGATATTACAGTCTTCCCCCCTTAACATTGCTTGTCCTCAAGCAATGGCAAGGTATACTAGGATCCCACAACATCCTCTAAAACATCTCACTATGCTGATGCTGAGCCTCTGAGATCCACCAAAATAACTCATTAAATGCTAATGGTATATCATGCTCCCGTAGATTATACACAATCAACTGAACATGATGTTCACTCCTGCTGGCACTGCACATGTCGAACAACTGCAACCAGGGAGACGGTCTAGAATTGTGTCCGATATCAAAATCCCAAAGCATCACACTATACAAAGGAATAACATCACACACGGATGTACTATTATAGGGACTCATGCATGAATCTGCAATCCGGCGCTCATCAAACTCATCAACTACCCGACACAGCTCTGAAAACAACTCCTCTGTTGTGCTAACCGGGTACTCATCTCCCAATCTGCCCCCTGAGCATAGCTCTCTCTATAAATCTAGGGTAGCAATTCCACCAAAAGGAGAAACAACTCCTACCAGTGAAATATCACCATCGTATGCCAACAAACCTAGATCCCAAGGCACTATAATATGATCCTCTAATCTCATGCCAACTCCTGGACTATGCTCGGCCACTGTAAGTGAGTTATGTTGTACAGTATCGTCATAGTAGTTATAATCCTCAAAATGCACTACCCCTGTAACATCACTCTATGAATCATCGATAGGTAGAACAACCTATGCACTCTCCTCCAAAAATTTGGTTTGATAACCAAACCCTTCACCTACATTGTCACCACTGTATGTCATAATCCTATCAATCCCTGCATCACCAAAGCTGTCATGATGCTCAATAGTATCAAAATGAATTGATTGAGAATAAGCAATAGACTCATAAAAAATGGCTGGTATGAAGTCTGAGACAACATTATCATGAGTAACATATGCATCAGTATCCACTCCTGCAGTCGTGACAGAAACCTCAACTAAGCTAACATGTCTAGAAACAATCCTAGTAGTGTCCACAAGACAACTAATAGCAATAGGGACTCCAACTGGTATGTTAACAACTATAACTGCATGTAAACCCACAACTACTGCCCCATCATCAACAAGATGCTCCTTGACCAAGTCATCCTGAAACTCTGATATGCATTCACCCTGTGACAAACCATCTTCTAGCAACTCATCATCACCTAAGTCATTTTGAGCTTCTATCTGGCTTATTTCCTAAGGTGAAGCATCTACAATCGGCTCAATATTCTTGTTGTCCTCAACCATACTAGGATGTAATAAATCACTGTCATAGCTGGTCTCACAAACATGACCAAGCATCCAAGGTTTTTGGCATGTGAAGCACTTATGCTCTCGCCTCAACTGGTTCCTGCTGATGTGAGGAGGTTTCAAAACCTGTAGATTTTTTGTAATCACTTCGCTGCCTGTCCTCCTTTGTTCCTGAATCTCAGAATGTTCATGTGATGTGGGTTGTATCGGTTCTCCTTGTTCTTGGTGGATCTGTCCCTGATGAATTGGTCTACTCCTATTTCTAGGAGTTTGCCTGTTTCGAGTACCCACAAAATCCTGGAATGACATGAGTTTTTGAAAATCTAAACCTAGTGCATCCCACTCCTATCTATACTGTTTATGTTGGTCTACTACTGTCGGCTCTGACTTCCATTGAACCTAAAGAGGAACTGAAGGTAGAGGAACTTTCATCATTGCAACAAAACTTTTGAGGGACTTTTCTATCTCATGTTGGGTCCTATCCCACTCACGTTGTCTCTCAGTCCAATCAATAGATGCCATTGAATTTGAAATTGACTTGAGGCTTCCATAGGGTGGCAGGAATGACCTGCTCTGATACCACTATAATGGCCACCCCCTTCTACGATTTTTTCTCAATTTTTTTCCAATTTATTTAAATTTGCTGAATTAAAATATATTTCAATTTGCACAATTATTGCAAAAATAAACATCCAAAATTTGCAACTTAATTTCAATTTTATTTTCGAACTAGGGCACAACTTCAGAATGTTCAAACCCTAGATACATTAAAATCAGCAACAATGTATATACCTCTGTAAAGAGATGAAGCACCAAGTGTGAATCCTCAATGATGATCAAAACAGTTGAACCCAGGTGCTCTGTTTGTCAATCCAATTGTCTTCAAATTTTGGCAAACCCCTATCTGCCTCTCAATGACAAATATTGGTCAAAATATGATGTAATTTAGACTGCCTTAACTCAATGTCAGCCTCCAAAAATAACATCCAAAATTTTAGCCTTAACTTAATGTCAGCAACCCAATAATAACACCCAAAATAGCACCATCAACCCTAAGTTGTGGGTTCCAAGGAAGGGCACCTTGTTGGAAGGTTCGACCATTCCTAGAAATTCATTCCCTTTATCAAAAATTATAATTAAATACTTGAAATGATCATTGTCTCAAGACCAATACAATGAACCAATACCCACAATGGAATAAGATTCTAATATGCAACTACGAACAAACATGTAGGTCTGATATGAAATAACCAGTCATGGATGAACACATCAAAATGCCTCTAATGAGCTCCAATCCTTAATGTAAATATGATTTCTTGAATGGCTGAAGTTGAGCAACAAAACCCATGTCTCCGATTTTCCCAAAGCTGACCTTCAACAATCCACAAACCCTAAGCTAAAATAAACTCTGAAGCACAATGAGTTACCCATTGTAGCAACTCCTCTAATTGGCTAGGTATGGTATTGCACATACGAAACCAATGTTCTCATGGAGGTTGACTCCCCACAAGCTCCAACACTGCACATTTCTGCAATGCCCTCAGAAAAAGATCACCCAAACAAACAAATATCTTTCCTCCTCCCAAATGAACTCACATCACTCTTATTTATGCTTGTTTCAATCAAATTTTAGAAGCCTCCAAGGAAGGGGATGCCTCCTTGGTCCCCCAACCTAGTAAACTTAATATTTTTTTAAAACAACAAGGCTTCATTATAATTTTCAATTATAATTTCCCTTTATAAAATTATTTTTATAATATATATATTATGCATAAAGGGAAATAAATCATCTAAGGCCAAAAATATCACCCATGATCCAAAAATGGCCAATCAACTGCAGTAGACCATGCTGGAGCTTGAACAAAGATATTTTCTCCATGGTGATGAGTCCCTTAACCACTTTGCATGACCTACAAGGACTCAAAATAGGTCATCAAGGTCATTACCTCCAAGTCACTGAAAATGGGGACATTATACAGACAAGGAGAAGAATAATAAAACCATTTCAACAAGAAAATTTTTCTTTGCTATCTAAGATTGAGCCAAAAGATTTCACTCAGGCTAGTGAAGATGAATTTTGGGTTAAAGCAATGAATAAGGAATTGGATCATATAGAGAAGAGCAAAACTTGGGAGCTTGTTCCACGACCAAAGGACAAAAATGTGATTGGCACAAAATGGGTTTTCAAAAATAAGTTGAATGAAGATGGACAAGTGGTCAGAAACAAAGCAAGGTTAGTATGCAAAGGTTATGCACAAGTAGAAGGAATTTAATTTGATGGAACTTTTGATCCAGTTACATGACTTGAAGATATAAGGATATTTTTAGCTTTCACAAGTTTCAAGAACTTCAAGGTATATCAGATGAATGTCAAGTCAACTTTTCTAAATGGGGTTCTAGAAGAAGAGGTCTACATTGAACAGCTAGAGGGATTCATACTAGTAGATACACCAGATCAGGTATGCAGATTGAAAAAGGTATTGTATGGTTTAAAGCAGGCTCCCAGAGCATGGTACTTAAGATTGGGTAAATATCTACAGGAACACGAATTTAGGAAAGGAATAGTAGATAGTAATTTGTATATCAAAAACGAAGGAAATGATCTTCTAATAGTGGTCGTTTATGTTGATGACATAATTTTTGGGGGAAACAATGACAATATGTGCAAAGAATTCACTAAGAATATGCAAAGTGAATTTTAGATGTCTCTTCTTGGTGAATTATCCTTCTTTCTTGGTCTTCAGATTTCACAATTAGGAAAGGGAGTGTTTCTTTCTCAAGCCAAGTACATCAAGGAGATGTTGAAGAAATTTAGGTTAGAAGATTGCAAACCAATAAGTACTCCTATGGTCATAGGGTGCAAGTTGAGTAAGGATGATGAATCTCTAGAGGTAGATCAGAGACTATACATATCCATGATTGACAACTTATTATATGTCACAACTACAAGACCAGACATAGTACAGTCAGTGGGATTAGTGGCAAGGTTTCAAGCAGCACCTAAGGAAACACATGTGGCAACAGTAAAAATAAATTTTAGGTATCTAAAAGGGACTGTGGATTTTGGGCTTTGGTATCCCAAAAGTGATAGTTTCACACTCACAACATATACAGATGCAGATTGGGCCGACAATATTGATGATAGAAAAAGCACAAGTGGAGGAGCTTTCTTTCTTGGAGAAAGTCTAGTCTCTTGGTTAAGTAAGAAGCAGATTTCAGTATCACTATCTATAGAAGAGGCAGAATATATTGTAGCAATAGCCAGTTGTACACATGTGTTATGGATGAAGAGAAGTTTAGAAGACTTCAAGATAAAGCATGATCAACCCATTCCTATACTATGTGATAATACCAATGCCATATGTATCTCAAAAAATCCGATAATGCACTCTAGGACAAAGCACATTTTGATTAAGTATCATTTTATGAGAGAATAGGTGTCAGATAAACAGGTCAGATTGGAGTATGTCACTACAAAGGAATAGATAGAAGATATATTCACTAAGCCACTCTCAAAAGAAACTTTTGAGTATCTTCGAGGAAAATTGGGAGTGAGACTCCCACCCAAGAATTAACCACCTCATGTGGAGGTGGGGGAGGGGCTAAGCTAAGAGGCTTATTCTTAGCCTCGAGCCCCAAAGGTGACCCTTTTCCATTGATGTCAAAGGGGGAGAGATTTGATATTAGGAGAGATTTGATATTTGAGAGAGCATTGAGCCAGGGGGAGCAAAGACCCAGGTAGAGAGCGAAAAGAAGGTCAGGTTTCAGTAAAAGGATAAAGGTTGCCATCAATGACAAAGGGGGAGATTGTTGGACATTTTGAGTCCTCTAAGTCAAAGTTGTCATTGATATCACCTGATAGATTTATCACTCTTATTAAGGAATTCAAAAAGAAATAAAGTCGCCCAAGTCATCCAAGAAAAAGCTTCATCAGTGCAAAAATGAAAGGAAAAAGGCTCCATAATATTTTAATATTATTGGGAGCACAGGTTAAGTGATTGGTTTATAAAAACCCAAGGTGGGTTATTGCAAAGGTTAAAAAATAGGTTTATTTAATTATACCAAGATTGGGCATTAAGACAAGGTTCTAAAGTTTAATTAAATTAAACATAAGGTTGGTTCTTTTTAATTTATAATATTTAAATTTAAATTTTGACGTCAAAATTATTTGAAGCGCCGACATGATTGCAAAAGAGGACAAAGGCATTTTTTAAATGCCATAAAAAAACATTTACCAAGGCATTCCTTGTAATTATTTATTCGAAGCACATGCGAAAAGGTTTTGTTTTTCGAAGGCCTTACAATTTAGTAAAGACTAAAGGTGTGAAGGTTCAGAGGCTTTAAGCGCAAAGGCCAGCGTGGCCTAGTGGTACGTTGGCTTGGTACTAAGGAGGAGGTCTCGAATTCAATTCGTGTGAGGCATTTTGGATTACAAGGAAGAAGCGCTTGAAGCGCTTGTTTTTCGAAGGAGCACTGTTCACAAAAACTTTATAGTGGACGTGCCATTTTAGACACGTCAGGGCACGTGGCCCAATGACGGCTTGGTTGCGGCTAAGGCGTTGGGAAGGAGGATGTCGGGGGATCAAATCCTGCCGAGGACAAGGCAAGTGGATTTAATTTTTGATGTTGTTTAATATTTTATTTTTTGCCAAGGTTGCTTAGAGGGAGAAATAAGGTGTGTGCAAGGAGATATTTCTGGTTTTGTCAAGGAGTTCCAATAGTAAGTTTGATTCATTCTTTTGAGGGTTTATTTCTTGCATAAGAGGGTATGGCACATTTTATTGAGTAGGAGTGATAAGGTGTTATTGAGATATTATTTTTATTACTATGTTATTACTCAAGACCTCTAACCCTTGTTGAGATTGGAAAAAGAAAATGTGTTGAGCGTGTGAGATTTAGTGGACAAATCATAAGGCATAAAAAAGGTATGGACAATATTCTTCATTGACATTTTTGGGCGATTGATTTCTAAAAATATCTTTGGAGAGGAAATGATTGATTGTTGTTTCCTTTTTGAGGAGTTGTTGGTTTAATGCTTCAAGGTTTTCTAGTATGAGAGTTGTAATTAAACCTTGTTTTATAAGCATTGTTGTTGAAGCCAATTGGTCATGCAAAGAATTTGAACTTGAGTTAAGAACATAAGTATCATTGTTATGTGAGATTTGTTGTTGAGCATTGTTGGAAACATTTTGAGTTGGTTGATACATGCTTGGACTAGGATTTGTGGAAAGGATTGTTCCTTGAGGTGATTGGTTGAGTAGAGTTGATTGAGCCTAGTCAAGTGATTGTGTGAAGTGGTTGTTCAAGTTCCATGAAAAAAACTATTTTGATTTGAGTTGAGATTGGGATTTAAGTATAGAACATATTGAGTCTCTAACAATTCTCTTTATGCTTCTATGATATTGAGTTGATATATTGATTGAGCATTAAGTATAGAACATATTGAGTCTCTAACAATTCTCTTTATGATTCTATGAGATTGGACAAGTTATGTGTGAGCTTGTTAAGTTGAATTGAGGTAAGTCTTTGAGAAAGCTTGTGGATTGATTTTGTGTAAGCTTTTGTGAAAGCTTGCTATGTAGATTTGAGCAAGTCCTAGAGAGGACTTATTGAGCAGATTTGGACAAGATTTTGTGTGGACCTATTGAGTAGATTTGATCAGGTTCTATGTGGACCTGTTGAGCATATTTGATCAGGTTCTGTGTGGAGCTATTGAGCAAAATTGCGCTAGACCGAATGTATTGTGTTTAGTAAAAGATATTGAGCAGAGCTGTGCTAGACCGATTGGACTATGTTTAGTACAATATTGAGATAGAGCTTTGGAGGTGGTAGAGTATAAAGGACAGAGTCTTAATGGATAGAGATCCATCAACAGGACAATTGAAGACAGATCTGAGTGAGGAGTCTTCAAGTGGAGAGAGATCCACCAGTCAGTGTAGTAGAGAGATAGAGTCTTCTAGAAGATCACTAGCCAGAGTAGAAGGGGAAAAAGTTCTCCTATGGAAGAGATCCAAGTTATTTTTCTAAGAGTCTTCGAATAACAGATTGATGGGTTCTATTGTTTAAACCCCTAACATTCCATGATTGTATAATCATTGGTTACCTTGAGAGTAGTAAAAATCTATTGGCCTCATCGATCCTCTAGTGATGAATTTGTCTCCTTGAACTGCTATCAATTATTTATTTGATTTTATACCCACTTCTTGAGAGATGCTATTTTTTGATCTCTTTTCCACCTGAGTTATCTCTAGAGTTGGCATTTCTTTGTTATTTTTTGCTATATACATGTTGACATCCTTAATTATTGGTTGCTCTTGGATATGCACTATCAATGCCCTTACACTCTCTGACTGTGGTAACTCACTGTACTCAATTACCTACTCTATGATGGGGGGAGATGAAAGAGGAGCTTGAACATGGCTATTATTATTTTCATTATTCCCATCCACTCCTTCCATGAATTATTCTTCTTCTTGGTCCATTAGTGTCTTAAATATCTCATACCTATTGGAGGGCTTGAGTTGGGTTTGCTCTTTACCATCATTTTTCTTTTGCCTTCTCCTTATTTTGGGTTGTTCAAAACCATCTCCTTGTGCTTCTTTACCCTGAGAAATATTGGTTGGTTCTTTGTTGATTGTTGACTTACCCTCCTTAGGAAGATTTGAAATTCCTAGAGGAGCCTCCATTTTTATGTTCATATTATTTGGGCAAGATCGGGCCAAATGCCCATATTTGTGGCAAACTTTGCATCTAAAGGGCAATGCCTCATAATCTAATTGTTGAATCCAAGATAGTACTGCAAGTTCAAGTTCCACCTCTACGGGTAGAGGCTGGCTAAGATTCATTTCCACATATAATCTTGCATAAACAACTATGTTTCCTTCTATTGTGTCTTTGGAAACACCCAAATGTCTTCCAAAGGAATTATCGATAATTTTCAATACTTGCTCACTCCAAAACTCCATTGGAAGTGCATACAAACGAATCCAAATCAGGACAGCAATGGGTTCAATTCGAGGATCAAATCCCACTCTCCAAGGTTGAACAAATAATCCTGTCGGACCATGATTCCTCTTTTCTTATTTGAAAGCCCTATTTCTATCGGTAAGTGAAGAAAAACTAACAACAAAATATCCATTGCTAATAAACCACAAAGAATACTCACCAAGAGGCTCCCAATTTTTGTCGGACCCAGGAATGCAAAAAATTCAGGGTAGGGCGAATACCCATGAATTTACAGATCAAATCATGATTGGCTCTATATAAAACTATTTCTTCGAAAATCCTTTACTCAATGAGAATCTTTGGCCTTGATTCTAACTGTGGAAAGCATCCATTAACTCGTTGAGATGTTGATCTATTTCCAACATCCGTAAAGAGCATTTTTAATGCAGTTTTTTGTGCTTCTTCAATATTTGATGGAGATTTATCCTTTAACAAATATGCAAAAGAACTGTCTCTCTAGAAGAGGATCCGGAGGTGTCCCCATTGGGCCCTCCTAGGGCAGTAATCTTGTCTTCAAATCCACAATAACTAGAAATCTCTTCAGCTACCCATCTGATGCCCTAGTTTTCTCTTCCAGAGCTCTATTTTCCTCTCCACTTCCAATTCTCCTTATATTTTTTGAGCCAATTTTAAAAAATTTTTGTTAGAGCTTAAATTAATATCCAAAAGGTAAGCACAAGTTAATACAAATGAAAGTGTAGATAGTATGATTATGGGAACCCAATATCAAGATCGGGAAGACTTGCACAACAAATTCATAGTAAGTGGACATAACACCGAATAACCACAGACAAATAATCTAGTACTAGAAGGAGAATACAAGACAAGGGAACCAGAGAGATAGATAGTTTGATCTGATGCATAAGGTATTTCTCTTTCGGTACCTCACCAGAGAAATTCCACAAAATAAAATATAACCAAAAAAATGTGCAAAAGATAAAAATATAAATATTTTATATTATATGAAAGGTGGTTATTGTGGCAAATTTAAAACCAAATCCATATATCCTTCTCTTCACTTTTTTTTACAATAAAACCGACTTCACCAAATCTAGCTCTTCACATTTACAAACAATAGTGGGGGTAAGTCTTCAATAAACCAAAAATATTCTCCTACACCAAGAGGAGGATTTTTTCACCTTTAATAAGGCTATACTAATGCTACACTTACTCCACATAGGAGATTAATCAAAGGCTCTATTCCTACCTTCACCAGTTAAGATGATTCTAGCATTGACAAACCAAAAAAGGTGGAAAATTTACCGGATGGATTAAAGGTTGATTTTCTAAATGGGGTGTTGGAATAAGATGCCTACATAGACCAACCACCATGCTATGATCTAGAAGGACAAGAAGGAAATGTGTATAAAATAAAGAAAGCCTTGTATAGTTTAAAACAAGCACTGAGAGCTTGGTATAGTCACATTGAATCATATTTTTAGGATAATGGTTTCATCAAGTGCCTTGAACATATTTTTAGCAGACTAATATTGACATACCTCAAACTGTCAATAATTATGAACCATTCTTGAGTTTTCCTTTTAGTACCAGATTATCTGCCTGCGGTTGTTAGGTGTATCCACTGTATCGAGAATTTACTATGCAAGCCTTTTCAATCTTGGTATTAGGTTTCTGTAACTTGAGCTATATTGATTTTTGGTTGCATTAACTTGTGCTTGCCTAAATTGAGAGTTGATTTCAAGCTTAATAAAATAACAAAGGGGGTTTAGCAAGCTGAAGATTTGAAGTAAAAAACGTGCCAATACTACAAAAACAATAAGCTAAAATACCAAGAATTAAGCATGTAAAGAGTAATTATAACAAAAAAAAAAAAAACCTATAATTAAACAAGATGTTAGCATGCAAAATGAAAGAAATAAACATCAAAGTGGAATAGGGAAAGATACAACAACCAAGAAGAGAGTGAATTCTCTCCTCTAGCCTTCCCAAGGTCCTCCAACATTCAAATATGATCACCATGAAAACTTAGAGCAAGAGAGAGTAAAGTGAGAAAGCAAAGAGTCAAAGTTTTTTTAGCTAGAATGTGCTTGATAGAATGGAACCCCAAGGCCTTAATTTATAGATTTTCTAGTCTTGGGAAGGTGAGCTTAGAGCATTTATGAGTGATGGGAGAGGTAGGCAAGGATTCAAACTCAAATCTTTGAGATGGTAAGGAAAATAAAAATATGCCAATCTTAGGGACGGATGCAAGTGGTCGCTATCCAAAGGGGATGGTGCCATAAATGGATCAGAGCTCAAGGGGGCAGAGGATCCAAGATTTTTTGTCCTTGACCTTGGATCGGAAAAACGCAGGTTAATTTTCACTTCCACAATTTTGTGGATGTGACCATTACAGGTCAATCAAGCGGAGGAGAAACGACATCTTGAAGTTTATGCAAGAATGTTTTGGGTGTAGAATCATGCCTTCACTTTACAAACTATGATTATGCTGAGTGGGTTTAATACTTAAAAATTGAGGTTAGAATAGTTGAATTATGTTTTTTCATGTTTGATGAATAATTTTGACAAATTAAGTGAACCAATTTAAATATCTATTTAATAAAAAAGATGTATGGTTAAAATACCAATGAAAAAATATATCCAAATTTCAATAAAAAAGTTTAATAATTTTCAAAATCAAAAAATATACCTTACATATTTAAATTCGATCAAAAAATAAAATTAAAAAAAAATCACATTAAAAATAAAACAAAATATTATTAAAAAATATTAATTTTATTTAATAAAACATATTAATATAAAATTATTACATTAATAATACTTAATTTATTTATTTTTAATTTTCAT
>JAQPPZ010008079.1:0-14128 GCA_028583015.1 Wollemia nobilis
GGATATTTTCTTGAAGTAAAATAGTCAACTAGTTATTTTATCCAAAGCCAATTTCTCGGAATGTGATTCACACAAATGCTTTTGCCAACATCATCTTCTTGCATATAAATCTCCTAGCATAAATCTCACCCATGAACTAGCTTTGTTTGCTGGATCTCCACGTAATATTCTTGAATTTTTGAAACCCAACCTATTCTTTTGTCACCTAGTTCTTCTTGGAGTATAAAATTTTGAGGGTCTGGATGTATAACATAAATCATAGTTTTGCTCTGAGAGACAAAGTGTCGAAACTTCTTCAATGATTTCATTACCGCATACACTTGTTTCTCAATAAAATTATACTTCTCCTGGTGGGGTGCAATGACTTGGCTCAAGAAAGCAATTGGCTTCTCATCTCCATATTCTTGTTTTTGTGTCAAAACTATAGAATAACTCTCTTGCTCACCTACTGCATAGAGGATGAAGTCTTTTGAATAATCAGGATTGAACAATACTGGAGCCTGGGTAATTATTTCTTTGATTTATTGAAAAGCTTATCTTCTAGCTTTCGTCCACTTGAACTCGATATTATTCTTTAGGAAGTAAATCATAGGTTTCATAACCTGAGAAAATTCAACAATAAACTTGCGGATGAAGTTCATTTGGTCGAAGAAATATTGTAGGTCCTTTTTGTTAGTAAGCAATGGTAACTTCAAGAGCACCTCAACTCTTGTAGGATCAATCACCAATCCTTCTTGTGAGATTACATGACCCAACAACTTCCCTTATTTAATAGCAAAGATTGACTTCTTTGGATTAATAGAAATTCTAAACTCACGACACTTCTCGAACACCTGCCTTAAATGGGAAACATGGTCTTCTCTGTGATGTGAAAACATAGTCATATCGTTAAGATAGAATACAATAATTCTATTCATTAACTCATTTAAAGTGATATCCATGGCCCTCTAGAAATTAGTGCCATCATTTGAGAGCCCAAATGGCATCTTTTGGTAGGAAAATGTGCCCCACTTGGTGGTGAATGCTATTTTATGCTGGTCTTAATCTTTCACCCATATATAATTATAACTAGAGAAACCATCTAGAAATGAGAATCTCTGCATGCTGGCTACCACATGAAGGATTTGATAAATCTATGATAGAGGGTAATTATATTTTAGTGATGCTTGGTTCAAGTTTTGAAAATCTACACATAATCGAATGTCACCATTCTTCTTCTATACTAGGACCAGGTTTGCCACCCATGTCAAGTGCTTGATTGGATAAATTATCTCCGCCTCCAACATCTTCAACAATTATGCCTTCATGAGTACTTCTATCTTGGGATTGAAAGATCATTGTTTTTTCCAAAATGTTTTCACCCCCTCCTGTAGCTAAATGGTATACTGAATTACATTCTTGTCATATCCATTTAAATATTTATAGCTCTATGCCATGATGTCAGGGTACTCATAACATAAGTTCTTAATATCTTCCAACTCCTTGAACACACAATCAGTATCAATTTTAATGATCTTTTCAGGCTCTAGCTATAATTCCTTATACTCCTTCACATCCACTTTGATCCCATGTTTTTCAAACCTATCATTATGGTTAAAAAAACTCTCCAACGAAATCAATCCTCTAGGAATATGATTTTTCTTCAATTGGATCGTTCCTTCTCTTTCTTTATCATCTACACTAGCAACTTCACTAAGCAAGAAATTGACTATTTGTTCATCATTGTCGAATACTTACCAATAAAGGTTCTTATCAGGAAATCAAGGTCTATAGATCACCCTGAAAGTCTTAGGCTTTATGACTAATTGCTCCACGGGAGAATAATTCACATTGAGATAGGCTAGAATATTTGCATGTTTGTTATGCTCTAGGGAAATCATATGAATGTTCAGAGTTGTGAAGGATTCAAACAAATCCCACACTCTATTGCGATATAATTTTAGGTAATATTGATTTGATACACACTTATTAGTGGTTTGATTAATAATAAGTTTAGAGTCACCAAATATGTGCAATTGCTTGATGCCCAACTTTTTAGCCTTCTTCAATCCAAGGCACAATGCTTCATATTCAACGACATTATTTGTGCAAATCCAATTCAATCTATAAGAATAAGTCTTCTATAACCCTGTCAAAGAGATAAAAATAACACCATCTCCTACACCATTCTTACATCTGGCACCATCAAATTACAACTTCCATAACTTATTTGTGTTAGGATCCGAGGAATCAAGGAATTTTTCTTCAATTTTCTCCGGTTTGGTTATTGTATAACAACCAATGTCCATTCCAATCATTGCATTAAAATCTATGAGAAAAACTCATATTCAAGTGAATTTCACCAAGCGCTTATTCCATCAAGTCAACCTATTCTAGCTCCTTAGTCATCATGTTAACTACACTTGGAGATTTTTCTTCCTCCAACTTTTTAATGTGAAAAGTTGATGGTTTTTCATTATAAATATGAATCCTCTTTCCTTTAAATGATATATCCAAATGTGAGTAGTCTAAGGAAAGGTATCCTCCTAGTTTAGGTTGTGGACTCCCTTGAGGAAGCATGCTAAAGTATCACTGTCAATCACTACCACTTCTTGTATAATTGTGATTTATGGCTTGTGAAGGGGCGGTGGGAATATCTTTCGAGAAATTATTGCATTTTTTTCGAGTCCCATCCAAGCGCCAACCACTAATGGACTAATTTTATATTTCATCCCCATCACTTCACATACTACCTTTGGTATGACAGTAGTCACATTACCAAAATCAATCATACAATCGTGTACAATCCACCCTTCCATTATGAGGGACAAATAAAATGGTGGAGATCTATTATTTTCCATGGTCGAAGTTGGTAGCACTTGCACCAACACTATTTGAGAAGGATTTTTTTTATCTTTAGCAGTCTTCAAAGATTTTTGCAGTAGGTCCACTTTTCCCGGCAATTGTAGTGCATAATATAGGCTTACTTTTATGGATATCTTCTTCATTTCTTCCACAATATTATAATTTGAGATGGTTAAATCCTTCTCTTCTGTAACCTATTCATACTTTTTTTGGTACTATTGAGTAGCTTCTACCCTTTGTATTTTTATCAATGATGGGTACTTGAGTCACTCTTTGGCCTGCTCTTTCATTTTATTTTGTGTTTGAGTAGTTGTTGCAGGTTGTGAAGTTGATGCCCTCATTTGTACCTTTTCTTGAGCTTACATAGGCAACATATATTTTAGCTTAACATAATCTTGCTACCTGGACCTTACACCAAGTGCTTTCACTAGAGGTTGCCCTTTTTTATCTTGCATCTTTGGCTCTGAAGGCACCTTCAAAGGTTTAAGCTCAGTTGGATCTATAGTTACTAGATTATTTTTGGACCTTGTAAGAACCAAAACTTGCTCCAAATATGACATCACAAAAATTTGTGATCAACTTCCACAGATCTTATTGAAGCATAGCTTGCTTGAACTCTCTAAAGCATCCGCTAATTCATATACATCTTGGGAGTTTCTTCTCCATGAGGATCATTGCACGTTGAAGACTAGTATGCCTTTTATGTTGCATTGGTCTCCTCATTTTCTAGTACCGTTTTGCTTTTCTCAGGGCCTCTACTAGCATATTTCTATTCTCGAATAATCGATGGTGTTTGGAATCTCCTTGACCAAAACTTGGCCTCGACTTGTTTCTTCATCACTATAGTAAGCTCATTTAATATCATCCTTAAGGTTGAATTATTAGAATTCTTGCAACAATGCCATGAAAGGATCGGGATTATATGATGCAGGGGGTGCTAGAAAAGGTAGTGGTGTTGGTGGTGCAGGTAATGGTAATGGAACTAGTGTCGTCGATAATGCTAGAAAAGAAATAGATGATGGTATTTGGGATACTTATTGAGCATGCAAATGTGGAAAAATTGAATTTGGATGTTTTGGGACAAGGATCAGAGAGATATGAGGCGAGCTTAAACTCCATGAGGGAATTGGGTACATGGAAGGCATGGGATACAAAAATACACTTGAATACAAATACTGTGGGAGATCAGGAAGAATAGGTATAGCCATTTTTTGGAGAAGCCTACCTATGACAATTAAGTTAGATTCAACATTTTGTGCCTAAGTGTACAGGTTTGGAAACCTAGTCACATTGGCTTGTCACACATCCATGCCAATTTTAGTGCTAAATGCTCTGAGGTAGTAGAACACATCTTGTTCATGCATGGGCTACAAACCATTAGGAACCCTTTTCCAACTTTGAGTGAACCTGATGTTGAAATCAACTATCTTCTCCTACGGATGTCTTTTAATCATTTTAAACTAATGCATCAAAGAGTATGGGTCAACTTGTTCATGAAAATTTTTAATCAATAATTCTGCCAATTGATCCCATGGGGTAATAGTTCCAGGTTGTAGTGATTGGTACCAATACAAACATTTCCCTCTCAACGACAATACCAACAACTTTACCATCACATATTCGTTTGTTATTCCATGGATCGTAGACAAAGAGGCACATTTGAATATGCTCATAAGTCATTTGATTATCATCATAAGTCGTAATGCCTTCAAGCATGTGGGGCATTGGATTTTATGCTTGTAAATTCAAATCCTAGAGCTATTCCATGTGGGAACTTCACAGGTAGTTGTAGCTGTTGTGGTGGTGGATTTTGGGCCATGTGAATTGGTATATGAGGTGGAGCTTGAGGAAGGCTAGTGGTAATACTACATGGGCTTGCGGGAGTAGAGAATACACTAGCTAGTCATGAGGATGTAACAAATGGTATATGGGATACATGAGGTAATGAAGATGTACGATGTAAAGTGGCTAATTGAGGATGTTCCCCTAGCCTTTTAATATCAAGTTCATAGAACTCAATTTTATGATCTATATTTTTGGCCTTCAATATTGTATTCATGACACAACTTTCACTATACTAATTTTTGGAGATTTTTGGGTGTAATCGAGTCGCCTGATATTCTAATTCTACAACAGGAAGGTGAACATCAAACCTTAATACTGTGAAATTAGAACTTTTTGGTGTCTCGTGGAGCATGCCAAAAAATATTGGTAAAATATATGCCTAATCAACAAAACTACATTTGTGCACCCTAGACATGGCCAACATTGAATGAAGAGGAAAGTCAAAGAGGAAAGGAATGTCCTCTGTCAGTCTAGGAGAATTTGGATCCCAAACTAAATTCTACACTAGTTTTAGACTAGAGATGTAGGAAAGAAATTATAAAATGTAGAAAGAAATGGGAAATATGGCCATGGGCTGAAAGCATAGGATTTGGGGTAGACTAATAGCAGGAAATTCACCCAAGCATGAAATAGCATGTAATAAAAGAAAAGCAGTAGAAATCACTCATAAACTTGCTACAAAAACCTTCAAAATAACACTCCAACACTCACTCCCTCACCAATAATATTTAAATTCAAATGCATAATTCAAATATAATAGCAAAAAAGGAACATAAATGTGAATAGAAGTGCATGAATACAAAAGGAAATTGCACACAAGATCACTTATAAATTCAAAAACCTGGTATCTTCTATTGATGTAGATAACTTGGAGAGTTATCTCGCAAAAATGTCTAACATCATTTACAATGGAAATTTGATTAGTATTTATAGAGAATTTTTCCTCTTTCATTAAATGTATATGGAGAAAAATGACCACAGATCAGGAACAAGAGTGAGAAAATTCCTCCTTGGAAATATTGAAAATCCATCCTTTTGGAACAACGATCCATATTTCAAGGAAATATTCTTAGAAAATTAGTATTTTGAGCATTGGAGCATAGAAAATTAAGAGACGTTCAATGCCTTGAAAACACACTCCTGCCTTGGAAATCATGAAAATCCTCCTGTGCTTCTAATACAACTTTCTTCTTCACTTGGGATTCACAATTTGAGTTACTAGTTGCCACCATTATTTAATGCTTGCTAAAACCTGCTCTAGGCACCTTTGAAATTTGACCACCTTGGAAGAATACGTTTTTGCTTGAAAATATTCCTCATGGACTACGACGAAACTTAACAACTGAACAACTTTATTGATGTTCACCCAATTTGCTCAAAAAAAACTACGTTCACCCCTAAAAAAAAATCACGTTTGCCCAATCTCCTGTTACTCGGTGCATTCGTGAGATTCCATTTTTTGGAACACGTTCGCCCTTGGGAGAGGCAAAAAAAATGTTCATCCTTGACCAAGGTGAATGTGATTTCATTTTATCACGTGCCTTCTATTGCTTCGACTTGCTTCTGTCACCTTTTCATATTACATTCACCTCAAGGCAAGGTGAAGGGAGCTTTTGCCCCATTTTTGGGGTGAACACATCTTTCACCAAAGAAAATTCTTAGAAAGTGGGTGATGCATGATTTTTAAAACATTTTTTAGAATACGTTTGCCCCAAGGAGGGGCGAATGGAGATTTCACCCCATATTTGGGGTGAACGTGTTTTCCATACCTTATCCCTTTTTAAATCTTTCAGTCCTTAGCCAAAAATGGTTCTTCCCTTTTACTTTTGACAAAGTATATAGGGCCGAAGGCATCTCCAATTCCTGGTGCTTTCGGTCATTGCAAATTTGAATTTCTTACGAAGTTCTCAATTTGTTTTCCCCTTTAAATATTCATCACTTTCAAGAAAAAGGGTATATATACAAAATATAAAAATTACATATGAAATTGTGCCACAATAATATTTCAAGACAAATATTACTGCATTACAATCCAAAATGCTCCACCAAAATAAAATAAAAATCCCACAATGTGGCAGAGTGCAAAACTGCCAACAGTCCTACAACCATAAATTTTATGAGTAGTACCATATTCCCAAAGTAGCATAATCAAAGCATAAAGTGCAACTATCCATATATATTGATAACATAAAATAAAATTATGAATATTATATCCACTCATCCATACATAAATCAAGTATCAAGAATAAGTCCGACCAAGGAGGGCCATTACATACTCCCCCCTTGGACAAAACACAGTCCTTTGCGTTTCTTGAAAATAAAGCATATACATTTCATTCAAATAAATATAGGAATTTATTCTTCATTTTATCAACATATTCCAAAGTTGCACAATTTTTAGAATAGTGATCACACTAGACCTTACATTGGGCTAGGGTTTGTTTCCTCAAAATATTGGAATGAAACCCTAGGATTCTAACCAATCATACCTCAATAGCTAAGGGATATACCATCTATAATTTTAAAACATTCCAAACATGAGAAGGATCAACAACCTATTTCTAATTAGTGATATGTGGAAAGTATCATGGATCTTTGATAGGGTGAGTGGCAAGAAAAGTCTCTAGGCTCCTAGACTAATCTTATCAATGATCTCAAAAGACCCAAAAAAATTAGGATCCAACTTAGTTAACTTGATAGCACTTTTTATGGGTCTTACTCTTAAGAAGACTTTGCCTACCATAGAAAACTCTCTTGGTGATTTTTTAGTATTGGTATAACTCTTCTATCAATCGACTGCTTCCCTAAACCTTTGTTGAATCATTGTAAGCTACTCCTCCATCTCTATGATAGTGTCTAGTTTGATCACCATCCTTTCCTCCAAATTATCCCATGAAAGAGGTGTTTTGCATCTTATGCCATACACGGCCTAAAATATAGCCATTCCTAAGGATGCATGGTATCTATTATTATATGAAAATTCAACCAAATACAAAAATTCTTTCCACTTAGACTTTTAATCCATGTAATACATGTGAAACATGTTTTCTAGGACTTGGTTAACCCTCTTTGTTTATCCATCTATTTCTATATGGTAAGAAAATTTGAAATTCAATTTAGTACCCACTACATGATGAAGAGCCTACCAAAATTCTATTGTAAACCTAAAATATCTATCTGATATGATCACCTCAAGAAAATCTAACCTAAAAATTTCCTTGGAAAATCTATTTGCCATGACTGGTGCATCATCCTTAATGTTTTCCAGTATAAAATGTGCAACCTTAGTCAAATTGTCAACCATCAATAGTATTTCATCATGTTTGTACCTAGTCTTAGGTAAACCCAAAATAAAATATATAGATATAACCTATCACTTCTGAGTAGGTATGTCATGTGGGTACAATTTTCTTGTTGAATTTTGATGTTCTACTTTAACCTTTTGGTATTCCAAGCATCTAGCAATGAAACTAGTAATATCCTATTTCATTCTAGATATTTGCACCTCTTGCATAATCATTCTCCTTAAGTCACCAGTCTTGGGTATGATGACCATATCCTTGAAACATAAAAATCCATCTTTTATGTTAAAATCTTTATTTTCCTTAGGATTTTTATCAATCTTAGCTCGTATTTCAATGCAATATTGATCCTATAGCTGTATTTCCTTGACTTTATCCATCAAGTCTACATGACTCTAGGTTAATGTTGCTATATTTCTTCTCCTACTTAAGGAATCAACAACCTTATTTTACTTTCCTTTGATATACTCAATACCAAAGTCATATTTGGCTAGGAACTCTATCCACCTTATTTGCCTTGCATTAAAAATAGGTTGGGTAAATATATACCTTAGAATTTTGTGGTCTATTCTTATTTTAAAAGGTTTCCCCAACAAATAGTGCCTCCAGAACTTTAGTGCATGCACAACTTCTTCCAACTCTAGGTCATATGTAGCATAATTCAACTCATGTTTCTTGTGTTCCTTGGCCTCATATGCTACTATAGCTTCATTTTAGGATAATAACCCTCCCAAACCTTCTAAGGAAGCATATGTACATACTTTAAAATTCCTAAGAGGATCTAGTATCCTAAGAATTGCTATTGTAATCAACTTATTTTTTAGAGTTTCAAAGGTGGCCTCACACTTATCTACCATTTGAACTTTTTTATTTTTCTCTGAAGGTTGGTAATAGAGTAGGAAATTTTCGAAGTCCTTCACAAAACTCCTATAATAGCTAGTGAGTCCCATGAAGCTTCTAATTATTGACATATTATTGAATGTAGGTTGACTCAAAATGGCTTCAATTTTCTTAGGATCTACAACAATCTCCTATACAGATATTATATACCCCATATATTGAACTTGTGAGGCATAGAACTCACATTTAGACAACTTTCCATAATTTCTCAACAACTCTAACACTAACCTCAAATGTTGATCATGTTCTTCTTTGGTGTGAGAATATATCAAGATATAATCCATAAATATCAACACAAATTGATCCAAATATTTTTTGAACACATTGTTCATTAGATTCATAAAATCTATTGGTGCATTTTTAATTCAAATGGAAAAATTGTGAACTCATAATGTCCATATCTAGTCTTAAAGGTGGTTTTGTGAATATCCTCCTGATGAATC
Source organism: Wollemia nobilis (assembly GCA_028583015.1). Lineage (NCBI taxonomy): Eukaryota > Viridiplantae > Streptophyta > Pinopsida > Araucariales > Araucariaceae > Wollemia > Wollemia nobilis. Next base: position 9,335 of record JAQPPZ010008079.1, read on the forward strand.
CGTAGTTGATGATATCCAAATCTCAAATAAATATTTGAAAATATAGTGACATCCTTTAGCTAATCAAAGATATCATAAATCCTTAGTAAAGGATACATATTCTTTATGGTCGCCTTATTTATAATCTTATAATTGATGCACAACCTTTAGGAACCATCCTTATTTTTCATAAATAATACCAAAGCACCCCAAGGTGACACACTAGGTTTAATAAAACCCTTTTCAAACAAATATTGAAGTTGCACCTTTAGATCTTGTAATTCAATAGGATTCATTTTGTAAGGTATCCTTAAAATAGACTTAGCTCTAGGCATTAGTTCAATGATGAAATCAAAGTCACATTGAGGTGGTAGGCCTAAGATATCTTCTAGAAATACATCCCTAAATTCATGTAAAATTAGATGTTTCTTAAATATTTGCTCATCCCCATTATCACCTATCTTTCCATTCATATTTACTACATATAAAATACCACCTCTCTAGATTACAGCCTTTGGGCATAAGTGACAGCAAATTGGTTGAAAATACTTTACTACTTTGAACCTTACTCTCTTCTTATCTATAATAACCCACAAAACCAAACCCATATATATATATATACATATATATATATATATATATATATATATATAATATATATATATATATATATATTAAATGAAGTTTCTTAAACAAGTCCCAATACACTTCAGTGTTTAGAAGGCAAAACCATATTTGAGTTAATATCACTATAAATGACTCTCAAGTGGATAGGAGTAGCCAACATCCCATATTTCTAGGATTCACCTTCCTAAACCTCATCATTTAGGAATGACACCAATAATGGTTCTTCCACCTTTCCCATATCCTCATTGATATAGGACAACTTGACCTCGATGTAGGGATTATCCTTTAAAGCCCATAACACTTAAAGGGGATGCATATTCCCAAATATTTCCTAAGTTCTTCTAGGTAGGATTAATCTAGCTTAATGCTTTAGTTAGTTAAAACACCTCCATGAGATAACTAACGTCATTACCACTTTGAACATGGTCACCTAATCCTCGTCGTTCAAGGTGCCACCACTATAATGACTTGAAAATGAATCCAAAGTTTCATTGCTTTGGAACACTTGATCCTAACTATTCAAGGTGTATCATTTCCTTTTATTTGGGTATTGCATCACTGTAAAACCTCCCAGATTTCCTTTTATCTAGAAAGTCCTTTAAGAAAGCCAAAATAGGGAGACCCCTAATACTAACATAGAAGTAAAACATCAAAATAGAGGCAAAACAAAATATAACCAAACAAGAAGGGCTAGAGAAATAAGAGTTAATAAACATATGTTGGAGTAGAGAAATCCAAAATCTCCTCATGGACATCATCTCCATACTTTTTATTGAATTTATCAAGGAGGGTGGTGGTCTATTAAAGAAGAGAGATGCTCATACTAGACACTCTAGTCAATTGTATCAACCCCAAAATGCTAACCAACCTGAGAGAGATTTTATTTTTTGAAACTTAAACAAGGTTCATAGGAGTATCCATGCAATACACACATTGACTAGACATACCCACATTTCAAGTCTAAGATGCTGAAAACATCACTTGAGTGGACAGGAGAGTCCAAGATCCTATAGGCAACTAGGACTTACCTCGTATACCTCTATAGTATAGAGGTTCCTTCCAAAAGGGTCTTTCCACTTTTAGGATATTCTCCATGAATGTAGAATTTTGACCCTAAAATTAGGATTATCCCTTCTCAGTCCCTCGAGAGGGGACACCAATTCCTTCTTACAACCATAACTTAGTCTATGTTCAATCTATTAGGCATAAATATCTTGGTCTAGTTTAATTGCACCTCCATGGTGATCCCTTAAACATCAAGTTTGTCTTCCCCATATTCACGATGAGATTTTAATTAACAATCACTCTGCGTGATTGTATTCTTATGGATACAAGAACTAGGTGTTGCTACCCCACAACAAAAGTTAAAAAGGAGAGTTTTTAGATAAGGTTAAATATATAGCCCTTCCCAAAGATACCCCAAAGCCCAAAGATAGATCTCTCTCCCTCACTCTACAAGCATTAAAATAAAAGCATCTTCTCAAATGAAAGCAAATCTAATCATCTTAAGCTTACAACATAAATCTATCATAACCTTTGGATTAAAAAATAACATGGATAAGAACTATAACACCATTATCAACATAGCACCATATAATCATCCAATGAAAGGTCTACATTATAAAATAATAGTATTTATTTCTATTACAATAAATCCTCTTCTACCAAGAGTGACTTTATGATTACAACAAGAATGCTTGAATATTAAAATTACCATGATCTAAAAATCTTCTTTATTTGACCTCAATGGTAGTTGATAGGAATATGGGGATAAAAACAACTCATTTGCAGGTATGAATGCATTCCTAAATGCTTATTTCATATTCTATGCATCTAAAAAAATACAAATAAAATAAACAAGCCATTTACTTTCTACATACTCAATCCATTACATAAAGTATTCATATAGAAACTGATACTTTACATTTCTAATTTTATTTTAAAATAATCACATAAAGAAACCCCCATAAATTTCTTGGCCCAAGATGGACTCCACACCCAACTTGTTTTTCCATATTTTAAAATATACAAAGCAAATAAGGGAACCCCTTTTATTTCTTCCCCATAGATGGAATCCACACTCATTTTAAGAGAATATGTGAAATATCCCATAATATTTCACTTAACAATGGACTTCACACCCAAAGAATTTAAGGAAACTTCACATAATTTCCTTACTTCCATTAGACTCCACATTCCAATAAACAAGTTTTCTTTTCCCCAAAGCAAAACAAACAATATGTTTTTGCACTATATAAGTGATATATATTTTGCAATATATATAATTTATAAAAACAACATTATATTTCCACAATATAGGACCACAAAGCAAGAAATATATTTCTACAATATATTCCATGAGCAAGAAAAATATATTTCCACAATATATTTCTACAGAATATATTTCCATAATATATTTCTATAGAATATATTTCCACAATATATTTCTACATAATATATTTCCACAATATATATTCACAAAGCAAGTAATATATTTCCGCAATATATTTCTAAAGAATATATTTCCACAATAAAGTTTTACAAAGCAAGCAATATATTTTTTTAAACCAAACAATATATTTCCACAATATATTTTCAAAACCTATTTCTATCTCTTTTCAAAGCTTAGCTATTAGATTATATTACATCATTTGGGTTATCTTGCATCATGTGGTTGTATTCCTTGTACTACCATCTCATTAAAATATAACAGTGGTATCAGAGCACATGGTAGATCAGTTAGGATCTAGTGAGAGTGCCATGGTAGACCAGTCCAAAAATAGGGAGAGACACATCTGAGATTGAGAGAGATCCAAAAATCTTATTTACAAAATTTTTGAGATTACATTTAGCTAGAGTCTTTCCATAGGGTTGCAAAAAACTCGTGAAGACTATGACTCAACATAAATTCCACTAGATTGAAAAATCAACTAGTGAAGCTCATTATATCCAACATTACAGATTATTCTATTTCAGTATCTAACATTTTGTTGTAGGAAAAGAAGATTCAGAGAAATTTGGAGAGCTTCCTAAATAGAGCTAGGAAGAATATCTTAATTAGAATCATTCTAGCACTTGCAACAACAAGTAGAAGGCTAAATATTTTAGAGGCCTAAAGAAAATATCCCACTACAAGAGTTACTGATCTATATATTGCAGAAGAAAGGAATAATAGACTCGAGAGAAGAGTCTAGGAGGATATTAAATATTGGAGATCTCCATTTAATATTAAAACCTATAGAGTGTAGAAGAAGAAAAAGCCATAGTAGCCTTACTGCTAATTCTAGAGACTCCAAAAAAAAGTCCAAAATAATATTGGAGGTTGGTGATCTCAATTAAATACTGTATATTTTAGAAGTGAAGAAGGACTAGCAAAATATCCCATTCCATATTCTAGCAACAATAGATTTTAGAGATTCGGGAAGAAGATCTCATTACCAACACTTCCTTAGTAGAAGGTTGAAGAAAAGGTCTCATTTAAAAGACCATAAGAAACTACAAGATTGAAGACCTTGGTAAGGTCTCAAGGAGAAATAAGAAGGCTTGGATAGCCTTATTATAAATTTGGAGAAGGCCATTAAAGAAGTTCCTAAGAGAACTCATTGGAGAAATTTATCACCAAAGCAAGAACTTGGGACAATTGTTGCCATTTGACAACAAGCCCAAGGAAGAAATATTTGGTAAATAAGTTTGCTAAATTTTAGAGGATATTGGTGAAGACCTCAAGATTTTTAGATTCTTGAGAAGAAGACCTATATTGAAGTCAAAATTCAACAAGGATACTAAAGGAGAAAGGAGCCAAACATTACTACCAAACCTGGAAGGTCTGAAGATTGTATTTGAAGGCTAGAAGGCTCGTTAAAAGATAGGGGTTTGTTGAATATTCAATATAATACTAAAGGGTTATTGAAGAAACACTCAACTATGATTTGGGAGAATTCCCTACCATATTTTTAGTTTCAAGGACAACATTTTAGTGCAGAGATTGATTATGAAAGAGGCAACAATCAAGGCAACATTACTAGCTACAAAAACTTTAGAAGTTACAGAGTCCATCATGAAGGTTAATCAAGTCACCTACTATAGTTTAAGGACAAGTTAGAGGGTTTTTTGAGCTGCAAAAATATGAGTTAAAGAGCTATTTTGGACAACCAAGAATAACTACAAGTTTAGCCAGTTAAAGGTAGG
>JAQPPZ010008080.1:0-14227 GCA_028583015.1 Wollemia nobilis
GGGTCTTACGACCAGCTCCTTGGTTTAAAATTGTTTCGTGATGTGTGTGGGATTCGTTTTATCCAACAAAAATGAAACTAGCATACATGACTTTTCCTTATGTAATGCAGGATTAAATGAAAACAATTAAAGAAACAGAAACAGAAACAGAAAATATATAACAGAGATCATGAAAATCCCTACCTCTTCTCTGCCTGCTCCTATTGTCTCTGAATTTTTGCTCTAAAAATCCACAGACAGGAATTCGTCCCTCTGGGAGACGAATTGCAGAACAGAATTCGTCCCTCCCAAAGACGAATTTGAATTCGTCCCAGGGTCAGATGAATTGTAGAAAAGAATTCGTCCCTGTTAGAGACGAATAGCAGTCTACAACAAAAAAAGATGTACCTGTCAAGCACAAACACAAAACTTTGATCAGTTTCTATGATTTTAAAAACCATGGAATAGGTCCCACCGTGATCGCAACTGAAAGCACGAGATTCCAGGCAAAGGAAACACCAAGTGCGATTGCATTCAAAATTAAGTACGCTTACGTCCTAGAAATGTAAATTGCATGAAACGAAAGAGAAACACATTGGAAGAGACACAATCAAATAGATAAAACATAGCCCTTTCATTAATATCCCTTGATCTCTGTTACAATGATGTCTCCTCACTTTTCAGGGGCTAGGAACGCAAATAGAGTTTGATTACAATCACTGAATGATTCCTCTTTTTGCATGCCCACGATTGCAATGGGCGGGCCAAGATGATGCTGCCACTGATGTCGATGAGTTCTTCGCCTCTACTACTTCTCCTGCGAACAAATAAATGACCAAGACGTCAGTAGAACCTGCTGCAAATGAAAAGCGTTTGCTCCCTAAAACTAACGAAATATGCATGTAAATATCTGCCTGAAACAGTGAATACAGTGAATCCAAATTGCTTCAAAACTTGACAGAAGGTAAGAAAAGTTACCGGAAGGCCATCGCCACCGAGGCATCTCGGCCAATCCACCTTCAATCGGAATTCGTCCCTGGGCAGGACGAATTCTGACTGTAATTCGTCCCTGGGTGGGACAAATTCTTCTGTGTTGAAGAAACCGACTTGCTACTGCTCCAATGTCGGATCCTGAGACCTACAAAATGCCTGTAAATAGGGGGGTTATGTAATTGGGGCCATTTTGGGATGACCCAGATGGTCGGATTTTCCCAATTTGGCCTCCACCCTCGGGAATTTGACCTTGACACCTGCAAGTTAGCGAAACGACAAAGCAATACAAAACATCCTAGAATCTGACCAAAAGTCACAAAATTGCAGCTATGGACTAATCAGACCTAGTAACATAGAATGCAATCTAAAAAATAATCTAAAATGCTCAAAAACTAAAAATAGGACTTGGGAGGTGCGGGGGTGCCCAAGTGGGCCTCCCACCGTTGGCCCTCGATTTTGGAGCCAATCTGCCATGGATGGGCCCAAAACCTTTTAGGATTGGGGGGTCGGCGAATTGGTAGGTTCAGGTGTCCATGCGTTGGATTTGGGTAAGGTTCGAGCTTCCAAAGGCCACCCAACAACCTCCCTTGCAAAAGAGATTGGTGGATGTGGGAAGGTGAACCAAGAGGGATGCAAGTGGGTCTTCAATTCGGCAGCACTTCGTTGCTTGAAAACTCCTTCAACCTATATATTTTGGGTGAGAAAAGTCCCACATTTTATAGACCCAAGGGGTCTCTTTTGGTAGGGAAGCACAAATGCCATGTGTTGGCCATAGGCGCCATGTGGCAGTCTTGTCTTCCCATGAGGGAGGGGAGTCCTCCATTGACTTGAGCTTTGATAAATGATTTTTGTAACAGTCTCCTAATGGCCCCTCTGTCCACTTACACACGCATGCAAGGCAGGAGTCCTTAACTGACTGTTCTGGGCTGCCACTTGGCACCATTTGTCTTTTTGCCCGTTAATCTTAGAATTCGTCCCACCCAGGGACGGATTCAGAATTCGTCCTGGGGTGGGACGGATTCTATTTTGAATTCGTCCCTGGGTGAGACAAATACTAGGCAAAGTGTCCAAGTGTGCCAAATTGCTTCTTGACCTTACAAAATTGCTATGAAAGTGGTTAAGACCATTGTTTAACCTCTGAGGGCTGCCCTGGGGGCTGTGTTTGCCAAAGCGATCAGTGTTTGCAGTCACATAATCGGATTGGTGTTGTTTTGGTGTCTACAATATCATGGGTAAGGTCATGCAGAATGTGGAGAGTGCTAGTGAGATTATGGACTTACCTGAGGCTTCTTCTCCCAAATTTTTTTTTATTGAATAGGGTTTGGGTTTTGGGCACATGGATCATCGTCCTCTTGCTCCTAATTGAGGAAGCTCGATGCATTGGATCCCCCCTTCCTTGGATTGGGTTAAGTTAAATTTTTATGGGCATCTAAAGGAAATCCTGATTTGGCCAGTGTGAAGGGCTCATTCGTGACAATATTGGGAACTTGCTTCTTGCTTACACTAAGTTGATTGGTTTGTGCTCTTTCCATGTTGCTAAAGCGAGGGCGGACTTAGTGGGTATTTCTCTTCTGAAAGAGTTTAATTTTAAAAGAGCAGTTATTGAAGGTAATTCACATAACATTGTCAAAATGATTAATGGTGCATTCCACGTCATTTGGAAGGTTGCCAATTTAATTAATGAGGTAGTTGACTTGTCTTGTGCTCTTGAGAAATTTCAAATTAGGTACATATTCAGAGAAGGTAACATGGTTGTGGACTTAATGGTGAATATAGGGGTAAATCATCAAGTATTTACAGTCTAGAAGAGGGATTTCCCTCTTAAGCCCATCAATAGGGCCAATTTATATATTCATTAAATGGTGGTGGGTGTCTAGTGTTCTCGTGTTGAGTCGGTTAGGTGTGGGAAGTAATTTATACAGTAAGAGGGTGGTTTAATCTCCTCAATGTGGCTTTGAGGCTAAGCGCCCTTTTCATATTTCTCACTATTTTTATCTTTTGGCCTGATGCCCTCTTAGTCAAGGAATGTCTAGAAGATCTTGTTTTATTTGTTGGAGGTTGCAATTTTCCAAAAGACTTTCTATGGCTGTACTTTTATTATGTGATCAGGGGTTTTCTTTGTGGGCTTTGGATGTCCTTAGGGTGTCATTCCCTTTGAGTTATATGTTTTTGTGGATTATGTGCAGTTGTTATTATCTATCAGATCCAAATATTTGTGTGCCTTGGGTGTCATTTGATGGTGGCTTCTATTCCACCTTTGTTATCAGGGGGGCCTTGAGGTTGAACTTTTAAATTTTTATTGGAAATGGTACTAACCATTTGTTTTTGGTTCTTGCATCTCAAGAGGCTCACATTCTACATGTCACCTTTGGTGATGTTTGTGCCTAGGTGACCTTCTACCTTAGTTCCAACACTTTTATTCTTTCCTTATTTCACACCAGGTAGAGGTAGTTTGGGTACCTTTTGTTTGTGCCTATTGAGATGTGACTACCCTTGTTCTCTTCACATTTTTTATGAATTTCAACACTCTCTACAGGGGTTTTTGAGTCCCTTATGGGGATTGTGCTTCTATTTGTTCAAATATTCATCATGTCCTTCGGGATTCCTTTGAATTCATTTTTATAGTCTCAGTGCTAACATGATGGTATTAGGAATTCATTGCATCTTTGACTTGGGGTATTTCTCTAGCCTAGTTTGTTTCAGGAGGATGTTTTAAGCTCTAGTAGTGCTTGATGCCTGCTTTTTTTTTTTTACTGTGTTTATGTTTTATCCCCTAAGTCCTTTGAGTGGTCTATTATTCTTGTTCCCCCTTGGCATTTTAGGTTTTTTATGAATATGGGGAAATCTAAAGCTTGTAAATGTAAGTCTAAACTTTCTATGTTGAGGGTGGAACCTGCGTCTCTATCGACTCATGAAGAGATTTTGTCTATCCTGAGAGAGGGGGATCTGCTAGACTATATCTAGAATTTTTGTGGCCATAATCCCATTCTTTCTAAGTGGATTATGATTACTTGGAAGGAGGGGTGGGTTCGTGTGGGGTCCTAATCATTTGAAGTCACTGTGGAGCTTGTTAGCCGTACCAATGGGTTGGTTCTGGATGGTGCTCCACATAATAGGGACAGGTATTATTTAGTTCAATATATTCATTACTTTTTGGATGAGGATGAATTATTGCCTCACATTTAGAATGGATTTAGTGCAAAAGCATTTCCTACTCCTTGGAACAAGGTTATAAGAGTGATTATGGATTTTTTCACAATGGATTCTTTGTATGAGATTGTGCATAGTTTTCATGCTATGTTCCTTTAAATCTTTGAAGGCATAGGTGGATGAAAATTTTGATGGTTTTGTTCAAATTTATTTGCATATCTATGTTAACTGTGCAGAATGGCAGAGGACATGATCCTTTGCATTAGTGTCTGGCGCTGCTATTGTTTAAGTGGGTCGCACTAGAAAAGGGGGTTTCTACTGAAGATATTTTAAACTCTTTGAATTCTCTCCCTTTTTTGGCTCATGAAGATCCTTTGAAAGCTTTGAATAGTTCCATTTCTAAAGCAGATATGGTGCATTCTTCCTCTTTGGGTTCAGGGTCAGAAAAGTTGAATATTAAAGGCTTTGATTTGGTTAAAGGTGTGTGGGGTTCTACGGTGGGAATATTTCCTGCTGATGGTGGGAAAATTCCTTTGGTTTCTCCTTACTCATATTAGGTTTATGAGAGTCCCCCTGCGAGTGGTTGTGGGGAAAGTGTTGAGATTCATAAATCAGTCTGTTTGAGAGGTAAGAAATATAATGTGTTGGATTCTTCCCCCATTTCCAAGGTGGTTGATGGACGATGTGCTGGAGGTCCTTCCTAGATTAGAGGCCAAAGACAAATCAATTTTTGAGATGTATTCCCATGATAATTTCATCGTGAGGAAAAGTGCTATTCTCCACAATCTTCACCTGATGGATATTAAATAGTGTGATGTTTGGAGCTCAATGAAAATGACATTGGATTATGTCGAGGAGATGACCCAGATGTCTGGAGGAATTATTAATGAGATCGACTCTTTGAAGTAGAATCACCTCGCTTCACTCATTGGTCGTCTCATGGTTTTTTTGGCATTGTTGGGTCTTTCCTTCTCTCTATTTTTTTGGCTCATATTCTATGTTTTTGGTATCTGTTTGTTTTGTACAAGGTTGTGGGGTCCCTTTCAAATCCTCTTTCCTCTTAATATTACCATATATATATATATATATATATAATAAAAAAATATATATTTATAAAAGATGATTTTTCAATGTGATATATAATAAATTAAGTATAAATTTATTTTGTAATTAATTATTTTAAAAATCATAGTCAAAGTTTTAAATTAATTTGTTGAGTTTTAAGTTTTTAATAGAAAGAGTTATTTGATTTTAATTTTTTAATTATATATAAATTAAATTTTTAATAATTTAAATATAAGTAGCATAGTAGATACTATGAAATGTTATATTTTTTTTATAATATTAATGTAATTTATAGTGATTACAATTTTTGGATTTGTGTTCACTATACTTTTTATTTGTGATTATGAAATATACTTTCTAATTTAATATTAAATATTTATATTAGTATTTGATTTTGAATGTTGACAAATATTTTATTTACTTAGAATTTATAAACAATTATTATATTTTTTAAATGATAATATTGAATATAACATTTTTTATTATATGGTATATTATATTCATAATTATTTAACATATGAATATAATATACCATAACAAATAATATTTATTTTAAAATACCATATTATACCATAAAAAATATTATATTAAATTAAATAAGAAATAATTTAAGGTATGTAGATAAGTTGGATAATTTATTTCTTTTAGTCCATCAAACTAATAAAAACCTAAAATGTGAAAATTAAAGATTCATTTAAGTTTATAGGAAAAAGTATTTTAAGACTTCTATAGGAAGGAGAAGTACTCTAGTTGGAGACATCAATGTGACAATTAGTGTATATATATGGACACTATTACTTTATACTTGCTTGAAATCATTGTGGAATATATATAATACTTTATACTTGCTTGAAATCATTATGGAATATATATAAAAATAATTGATGGACATAGATTTTGTTTGACACACCATAAAAATTAAAATTTATCATTTACTATGGTTATTTAATTTATAATTTATAATAGAATTTTAGGAGTTTCTTACATTACGAAAATTTAAAAAAATATTTAAAAAAAATTAATTATTTTTTTAATGTTTAAATTAGTTTAATATTATTGATATTGATATAGATAGACCGACCATTGAGAGACTTAATTACATGAAAAATTACCTTTGTTTTAATATGTGAATAAATATATTAAAAAGAAATGTTTCTATAATTAAATTTTTGAATGTTCGTGAATAAAGTGCAATATTTTTAAGAAATACCACAAAATATTATTAATATTTATATTAAAAGTTAAATGTCAATCTTTTAACAAACTAAAATGGTTTAAAGACGTATTGTTTAGACAAAGTATCAAACTTATAGCCTTTAAAATCTAAATAATTTTTATCTTTAAAAAAATTAAAATAAAAACATTTTATTTATATAAAATATATAAAAATTATATTTTAAAAGTTAAAAATTAACAAAATAAAAAATAATGTAAAATATAATAAAATATTAAATATAATTAAAAAATGCTATAACTAAAATACAAAAACAAATCTTATAGTTCAAATTTTCCTTTAAAAATTAACCTAATAATTTGCACGGAAAGGGGGTTCGCTTGGCTCTTCTTTCAAAGGTCCAAGATTCAAACCGTGGGTGAGTGTGTGAGCATGTGGGTGTGTTGATAAGTATAAATCTCGGGCTTTGGCTCTTCTTTGGGAGGTCCAAGCTTCAAACTATGGTGTGGGTGAGGGTGTAGATGTGGGTGTGTTGATAAGTATAGATCTCCACTTTACGAGGAGTCATGGTTGGGAGGAGACATCCGTTATAGGGATTTCTCACAATAACCCAATAAAAATAAAAATAAAATAAAATAAAAAATAAATTTATTTAAATTTATTTATATATTTTCTCTTTTAACTTCTGCGTGGTATTTATTACACGACAACTTCAATTGTAGATGGTTGGTTGAAGTTTGCATCCTTATAACAACCCATATTTAATAACTTTTTATACACACAATATTATATAGATATAACAATCGAAAAGAAATTTCGACGCATAAACGGAGACAATTCTTTATAGATTGAATTTTAAGGGTGCGATTTTGAGTTTTTAAAACACCGAGGCGACAATCAGGCAAAACATAATTGCAAGCCCCATCCCAGTACCCGCAGCTTCTTGTAACCACCAGCGAAAAGAATTAGAGAACAAACTGGATACGATAGCAACTTTATACTAGAGGATGTAGCTATTTCTTTTTTACAGTGGTAGCGTAGAAGTTGAAAGTCTGATTGTATGAAATAAATTGTTAAAATTAGTAGTCCACGTAGATATCGAGAGGATAACGGGGAATTTTAACCTCTGTCTTCTACTTTCGAAGATTCAATGAGCATTTTATCGACTTCAGAAAGTATCGTAAGAAAGCTTTTATTTGAACTGTTATCTTTGTTCTCTATGAAGATAAAAATGTAAACATATCTAAGCTTTGGATAGCGACGTTTTCAAGTTCGAAATATTATCACGTTGACTTGTGTCCTTCCAGTTTGCTGTGAAGTACTTCTTTTCTAAGATCACCGTAACAAAGTTGTAATTTTCTTGAACTGATAGATTTGGGTGGAGGATGTTCTTATATTCCTTTTAGATGTTCATTGTGCTTAAGAATAAGGCAGCTTTCAGATTATGCCTATCCAAAATCTTGCAGCGATTATACATATCCAAAATATTGCGGCTTGCGAGTAACAGTTCTTGTACGTAATCTTTTCAACCCTTAGGATATTTCTATAGAGATCAAAATTGTTAGAAATTAAATCAGATTTCACACATGATAAATCTCTGAAAGATCTTATCTTGCTGTTTTGATCGTCGTATTTTAAAGCGTCCGCAGTTATTAATGATAGATGAAGTTATTCAGCGAGTAGATGGAAACCCTACTTTTGAATTCAATGTGTGTCATAAGGCTCGTAAGCCTTTCCCTCCTATATTAGGTTATATAAGTCGATGTCATCCCTAAAACAGAATGAGAAGGGCGAAGCACTGAAGAAGAGAAGATGAGAAAAATTCAGAGCAGTACGTCAAAACCGTGGAGCAAAGCCAGGAGTTGAAGCCATAGCTTTTAGAAACACCTTTGTGAATGTAACTTGCAAATATTCAGTTGCATTTGTTGTGGATGTATTTCCAAGTTTAAACAATCAAATAATATTTTTTTATATTTTTTCTTTTGCGTAATATCTGGTTGATGAGAAAATCAACTTAGCAAATTTAGGTTTATTGCATTTTGTTTTATTGTGGTTCATGTTCTATCTTGCAAAAAACCTTTGTAATATCTATCCATGCAGAACAAGCATGTTATAGCCCACACGTTAGTTTACTTTGAAAAGAGTGCCGGCAATTTCATACCACGACATAGAACACATTTCTTTTTTTTGTCCTGCCCCACGGATTTATTCCATGATAAAGTATGTGATGTATTGCTTTGCTCCAGCCCACACGATTTCCTTTGTTGTAAATCATGGTGTATCTCTCATGCTCTTGTTCGCTCCTACTGCACCTAGAAAGTCATGCATTTAATACAAAATTGTGGGATAGAACAAAGTGTTCCATATTGTGGGTATTGTTATGTTTTGTACTACGAGATATCTCTTGTGCTATAGCCCATGATGTGTCGCAACCCAAGGCTTCTCTAGTCATGCACAACACGAAGATTAAATTAAAATATTTCAAATTGGTATCAAAGCTAGTGCCATCATTTGTGGAAGATAAGAAGCAATGGCTTCCAGTGGTAACTCTTTGCAGTCGTAGATCCCACAATTTAGTGGCAAGATCTACGATTACTAGAGCATTCAAATGAAGATCCTGTTTGGGTCTCAGGAGCTATGAAACTTGGTCGAGAATGGTTATCCAAAACCAATAGATGCAACATCATTGAGCTCTCCCTCCCAAGTGGAGTTAGATCTCCTAAAGGAGAATTTGAAGTAGGACCGAAATGTATTATTCTACATAATGCAGGTAGTCGAGGAAACTAATTTTCCAAAAATTGTAGTGGTAACCAAATTGAAAGAGGCATGGGAAATTTATCTAGCTCCTTTCATAGCACCAATAAAGTGAATTTGGTGAGGTTGCAGATGCTGAGAAGGGAGTTTGAGAGCTTACAGCTGAGTGAGTTAGATTCCATGAGCCACTTCTTTACCTAGATAATGGATATCATCAATCATATGAGGTTGAATGATAAGAATGTGGAGAACCGGAGAATAGTTGAGAAGAAATTGAGGATACTTCCATCTAGGTTTGACTTAGTGGTGATTGTGATTGAAGAATCGAAGGATTTAACAACACTCTTAGTGGATCAATTCATGGGTTCTCTACAAACACATGATTAGAGGCTGAGTCGGTAATCTTAGTCCTCATTAGAGCAAGCATTTAAGATGCATGTCTCATTGTAAGACAATAGTAGAAGATAATAATTCCACCAAGGTGCCTCCAGTTCTCAATGAGGAAGAGGATAGAGTAGGGTTATGCATAAGGGGTTGGTCCAAAAATGTATTTATAAAAAATTGGTGAATAAATTTCAAAATCCAAGTGAATAGTGTCCAAATGCATGTAGAAGGTTCCCTATTATTTGGGGTAATGTTAGAAATTTAAACTTAAAATGGTCAAATTATTATAAAATTGAGGTGAATCGACCCAAAATTATTTGCACCCATAAATTTTTGGCTAATGGCCCCTAGTCAATGGTCCCAAATATTACCCAATTCCAAATTTTAAAAATCTTAATTTTAGCCAATTTGGTGATAAATAGTTGCTATACATAACCCTAGGATAGAGCAATAGAGGTAAGCATGGAAGAGGTAACAAGAGAGGAGGAATGTCAAACTCTAAAAAAGGAGAAACAAGCTACAACTTCCATCAACCAGGAGGAAGAGGCAATGGAAGAAATTAACAAGGAGGATCAAATTATAGGTATGATAAATCAAAGATCCAATATTATTACTGTAAGAAATTTAGCCATTTTCATTATGTGTAGAAATAATATGTCAAAGGATAACAAGAAGCAAGCCCATTATACAAATGAAAATTAAATGTAGAAAGTGGATATGCATGTGGGAATCTGTTGCTAAATTGTAGTACAAATGAAGAGAGCCAAAGGAATACTTGGTATCTTGATAGTGGGTGTAGTAACCACGTTTCTAGGAACAAAGAAATGTTCTCACTATTGGTAGAAACCATCAAATCTAAGGTGAATATTGGGAACAACAGCAAGGTACTTATCATGGGCAAAGGGAAGATCATAATATTTACTAGGCAAGGTGAAAGGAAGCACATCTCTTATGTGTATTATGTGCCTGGGTTGAAACATAACTTTTTGAGTGTTGGATAGCTTATGCAGAAGGGGTACATTGTACAATTTAAAAATGGAGTTTATATCATTCAATACAAAGAGAAGGGGCTCATTGCAACTATGTCCATGAAAAAGAACAAGATGTTTTCCCTATAGATTCAAAATGAATTTTTGTTGTCATTTAGTGCAGTTGTAAAATATGCTACCTGGTTGTGGCATCTCAGATATGATTACGTGAGTTTTAATGTCTTGAAAAAATAGATGGTGAAGGGTTCATCCCTTATAGAGCAACCTAATCAATTTTGTGAAGGTTGTGATCCTATGCAAACGAACACATTTATTGAAAACAAGTATTTTTTAACTTTTATAGATGATTTCAATCGGAAGACATGGGTATATACCATCAAGAAAAAGTCATAAGCTTTCGGTAAATTCAAGGAGTTCAAGGCTTTGGTTGAAAATAAAAGTGACTATTATGTGAAGACTATCAGAACCGATGGAGGAGGTGAATACATATGCAATGAATTCCATAATTTCTACAAAGAAATAGAATTCAAAGGTAGTTCACAACCAGATACACACCATAGTAGAACGGTGTTGCAGATAGGAAGAATAAAACCATAATGGATATGGCATAAAGTATGTTGAAGGTAAAGGGATTGCCACATGAGTTTTGGGCAGAAGATATAGTTTGTGCGGTTTATCAGCTGAATAGGTGTCCCACAAAGAGTGTGAAGGATAAAATTCTTCAAGAGGTATGGAGAAACTAGAAGTTGAATGTTGGTCATTTAATATTTTTTGGTGCATAGCATATGCACACATTCCAAATAAAAAGAGAAAGAAACTAGATGAAAAATCATAAAAATGCATATTCACTAGTTATAGTGAAGAATCAAAGGCTTATAGGTTGTATAACCTTGTCACAAAGAAGTTGATCATTAGCCAAGATGTGAAGTTCATGGAAGATGAAGCTTGGAACTAGAAATCCAAGAGTAGTCAGAAAGAGCCAGGAATCATTGAGTCCAAGGACTTGGATAAAAATAGAGTTCCTCCACTTGTAGCTTCAATAATAATACTAGTGCCAGTAGTAGCATTACCTCATCATCAACATCACCTCCACTTTCAAGTAGGATCTCCAACTTGAAAACACCATCAAAGATAATGACCTTGCAAGATATGTATGAGGTAACTAGAAATAAAATTGATGAAGCAAAACATTATGATTTTGCTTTATTTTTTTAGTGTGATCCAAATTTATTTGAATATGCAATTAAGAATAGAAAATTGGTGAAAGGTATGGATAACGAAATAAAAGCCATAGATAAAAACTAAACATGGCAGTTAATTGATCTTCTAGGAAGCAAGAAGACCATTGGAGTCAAATGGGTGTATAAAACCAAGTTTAATACCCATGGTGAAGTTGTAGGCACTAAATTTTGACACACCTCAAAATTCTCTTTTTATAATAAAACATGTTAATCATTCTAACAACATGAAATTTACCCTTAAGTACCTCTACCTCGATATTTTTACAAAAAAATATGAAAAATAATTTCATTTCTCTCTTTTCGATAAATTTAAACGGTTATGATGGAAATCAGACATTTCCAATAATTTTAGCTAAACCAAATCATTCAAATAACACGTGCATCTAATTTAGGTGCTTAGTTGATATTTTGAACCTAATCTGGGTGAATATAGATTCTTGACAAATTTGATTGATCTGAATTTGTCCAAATTGAGCCAAAATCCAAATTGGCTTAATAACCTAGCCTATTTTTGCATACCTTCCCAATTCCTCAACCTACATCAAGCATTTAAACCCCTAGACCACCCTAAAAAAATAATGGTGATAATTTTTAGGAAAGCTTGATTGAAGAAGAAGACTTAGGAGCTTTGTTGTAGGTTGCAGGGAATATTCCAACCATTTGATCACCATTCCAAGAGCCCAAAGAAATGGTGACATATATTGTATACTCATATTTAGTTCTTACTTAGTAGCAATTTGATTTTTGGTATTATTTTCGTGAATTCAACTCTATTAAATTCATCATAAGCATACAATTTTAATCTATATTTTTGTAGAATTAGTCGTTAGATTATTTCATCTCAACCGAAATCATACATAGCATTTAAAATCATACATAGAATACAAAACCATATCAATTACATATTGGGGGTAAAATGTTTTTATCTACATCACTAGTTTGATTTAGATTTGTATTGCACTTTATTATATGCTTTTAGTACTCCACTACATATTATTGTTAATATTGTGTTTATTGCATTTAATCCTACATGTTTTGCATTAGATTAATTAATAATTTACTTTATTTATGATTTATTGGAAGAACCGAGGGGATTTGACTGTTATAGATCATTATTCATTGTGACCTATGCATATCCCCCATTCCTAATTCCAAATTTTAGTATTGCATTGTGAAATTGCATATTTTAGTTGTATTTGGCTGACCCAAATTCAGTAGAACAAATTCGGATATACGAAATCATCCTATTTTTAGGAAAGGACACTAGATGAAGATGAAGCTAAAGGTTTAATACAACTTAGGAATAAGCACATCCAAAAAATATTTATTACATTAGAGAGCCTTTGTTATCATAGTGATAGAGCAGAGAAGAATAGGATCAAGGTGGACACAAAAGAGTATACTAAGCTAAAGTTAGAACCATATAAGATAATTAAAAGTGATACAAATTGCTCTCTAGAAGATCTGAAGGAAATTAAGAATCTATGTTCTGAATTCCCTAATGTTATTGCATGGAGTTATCATGATTTGAAAAGGTATGACAAAAATGTGATTCAACACACCATAAAATTACAAAAAGGGGTGAAACATTTTTGATAGAAGTAATGGAATGTTAATATGAAGATTGAAGTGCTTATGAAAGCATAACTACTTAAAATGCTGGAGGTGAAAATCATTTACACCATAAAACACTCGACTTGGGTGGCAAATTTAGTTCCAATAAGAAAAAGAATGGAGATATTTGTCTATGCATATATTTTCATATTTTTAACTAGACATATTTTGAAGACCATTATCCCTTGATAGAGATTGACTAGATTCTCCATGTTGTTGCTGAAGCACAAATATTTTCACTTATTTATGGTTTCTTCAACTATAATCAGATCTAGGTAAAGGATGAGGACCAACATAAACTGACATTTATTATCAAGTGGGGCACTTTCACCTATCAAAAATGCCTTTCCATATTTCCAATACTGGCACCACTTTTCAAAGAGAAATGAATGTCACCTTTGGTGAATTGAAATGTATCATTTTTATATACCTTTATGACATGATTGTTTTTTCACATTACATGGAAAAGCATGGAGCTCATCTAAGATAGGTGTTTGAAAAGAGTTAGAAATTTTGTATCTCCATAAACCCAAAGAAATCTATCTTTGCTATCAAAGAGGAGAAGCTCTTTGGACATGTGATTTCAAAGGATGGGTTAGCTATTGATCCTGGGAGAGTTGAATCTCTCTTAAAATTGCAACTACCAACCAATAAGAAGGACCTATAGTCATTTTTTGACCAAATTAATTTTATCTAGCAATTCATTGTCGACTTCAATCAAGTGGTGAATCTGATGACTGAACTCCTGAATAAAAATGTAGATTTCAAATAGATAGATAAAAGGAGGTAGGAATTCTAGGATATTAAGGAGAGGATCATATAAGCACCAGTGTTGATCAATCTAAACTATTCTAAGAATTTTAACCTTTATCTAGTAGGTGAGC
>JAQPPZ010008081.1:0-15235 GCA_028583015.1 Wollemia nobilis
TCTTCCTAGCTTTGAATCTACAAACACATATGCAATTAACCCAATTTCAATACCTTGTGTGTAGGTGTAGGTATGCTTTACAGGAGGGATGAGCTAAGAAGGCACACAATAATAATCCCAAGGATAGATCTCAAGTTTGGGAATACGAGATGAACAAATAGAACATCGCTTTAAGGCCTTGCAAAGGATTAGATTCATTTGCACATTGTAATGTTAAAATGTATCAAATTATAAAGCCCTCAAGGGGATGTATTGTAATAATATTTTGAATCCATGAGTGAATGAATACAAGGATAAATCCACCTCTTTTATTGCATATTACTCTTCATTTTACAGATTACGTATTATGCACTTTTCCTTTGAATGCTTGTTTTAATCTGATTTACATTGAAATAAAGTGTCCTTAAGGTGATGTCGTAAATTTTGCTTCTTTAGTGGCGATCATGGTATTTGAGAATATCTCCCCTTTGAATTTGTCTATTTTGACCTTAATTTTCTATTTTGAATGTTGCATTATTTGATCATTTTGAGCAAAAATGACCCCTTTTTTGCTAGGTGACACAGGGTGGGATGACCAACTAGGTGACACTGGTAGCGATGGCCCCCAAACTACTAATCGTCCCTAGCAGGGATGGTTACAAAACTAGATATTTTCTACAAAAATTTGTAGAAACAACAAGTTCTAGGTCAGAAAAGACACCTTTCCCAACCTTCAATTTGCATGTATGTTGTCTAAATTAGTGAAATTTCAAATTTTCTTGTCTTCTTTATGCATGTGAAGGTTAGATATCATCTCTCCAAATTTTTGCATTAATCATATTAAGAAAAATAGGAAAAATAATAGTATTTTACATGCTTTTTGTCTAGTTTTCCTACTTGCAACTGAACCAAAAGAAGGTTGAGTTCATATAGATTATCAATTTTAGTGGTTTCCTTTTTATGCTACTAATGCATCTGAATATAAAATGTACTTTCATGCATATTAATGAATCATCATTGTATGCTATATTATTTTATTTCAAATTTTTAAAAGGAACACACACACACCATGATATTATTAAATGTTGGTGAGTTGCACTTCATTCCCAACCACTGATAGAGTATAATGATGGTGGGTTTCATCTCCATCCATTGAATAAAATCCTACAAACCCTATTTTATTGGCCAATATCGACTCCAAGATCTGTCCTAACCATGCAAAATAGCATGCATCCCTCTTTGGAGGTGTGTATCATTGTGAACGGGGTGCTGAATGAGGATCAGTAGGACCTATGCTCCCTAATCGGGTATGGATTTCATCTCCATACTTTGGTTGGTTCACATGACTAGAATTTCAGTACCGGTTGTTGAGCTATGACTATATAGGTGAAAACCACTTAAAATTTTGAGTATTACATCAACCAAATAAAACACACCAAGTATTTTCTTTACGAAGCAACACATCTTGAAACAACAACAAACAGTTTAGGGATTCACATTTAAATATTTAAAATATATAATCACTTCTATTCTTGTGTGTTTCTATTGATTGTGTATTTGAATCTATAAAACTTAAAAGAGATAATCATGTTGTCTACTTTAGGTGTTTCTTTATTATTTAGGTAATCAACCCAAGATCCTCGATCTGGGGGTCAAATCCTAATAATAAAATCTAATTTTTGATTCTACATCCAACGGATTGATAATCATGCAAAACGGAGCTATAACAAAAAAGTTATTTTGGTTTTATGATTACTCTATTTTTGAAATCGAAAATAGAGAAAAACTAAAATAAAATAGTCATAAAATGGTCCAAACAACTCTAAAAGTTACCAAATTTGTTTTTTTGTCCTAGTTATCTCCTTCTACACCTCCCATAGAATTTTTGAGTCCTAACTCTTCATAATTCAAAAATTCCCAAAAAATTCCAAAACTGGGCATTTCCCTATAGGCCCTAGTTGGCCAAATATTTCAAAAATACAAAATTTTGACCCAAGAGTTGTATTTTGGAGACCTATACCATTGTGATAAGCTTTTCAAACTGATTTTTTTGATATATAACACAAATATTTTTGGAATTCAAAATTTTCTTTAGTGTGGGTTCCCTTCAGGGTTTGCCTAGTACACACATTATGACAACTATAAATAGTCAAGCTCAATCATGAGCTAGTGAAGCAAAAAACTTTTGGAGAGGCCTTGATCATCTTAATTATAGGTATGAGGATCTCCCCCCACTTAGGGAACAAGACTATACACCTAGGGTAGGGTTAAATGATCATCTTAAGCTTTCAAAGAACCCTTCCCATAGGTACCAAAACCTAGATGAGTATGATACTCATCATAGTGGAAGACTTGAGGAAGATACTGATTACCCTCAATCACATTATTCCATGCAATAACAAGGTACCTCTACCAAGAGAACATCCATGGGTTATTCATGTGATCAAGTGGACTATTTGGTTAGCCAACATCGAGTCCAAGCCCAAACCAAAGATAACGAACCTACAAATAGGCCTAGTAGGGAAGTCTACATTCCCTCTTCACCACCTAAAGCTCCCATCCAACAAGTGGTAGTAAGCCAAAATAGGCCTATGCAAAGTTCGCATACATCATCAGCCAACATGACCATGGGAGAGTTAATACAAAGATCCTCCAAACATTGGGAAACTCTCATGAAGGTTTTAGATTCCATTGAGATACAACCTCATGACTTTGATGCTTTATCCAACTTTGTGGGATACATAAAAATGCATAAAGATCCTATTATATCCTTTCAAAATCATAAGATCAAATCTGTGCCTGCTATTTCACCATATATCACTTTGCACATCATCGTGAGTATTCATGGGATCCTCTATAAGCGAGTATTGGTTGACACAGGCTCCTCAATAAACATTATTAACACAACTACACTAAAACATCTCAACCTTCCACCCTCATGCATTGTAGCATCTAAGTTCACTTTGCAAGCATTTAATGATGCTTTATCTCCTACAACTAGTACAATAGTACTCCCCATCCAAGTTGGACATAATATTGTATCTACATTATGCTACATTTTAGAGGGTTCAAGATAGTACAACATAATACTTGGAAGGCCATGGATGAGAGCCATGAAATGTGTTCCATATATAGTACATCAGTGCATTAAATATATTCATGAAGGTCAGGTCCATGTGGTTGATGCCGATCTAGACCCCTTCAAGTATTACAATAAGGATGATCATCCACATGAGTCTGCTCATCCATCCACACATTTGGATTCTAAGCCTAATGACCTTATCTAGAGTCTAAATGCAACCCCATGATTAGTTGTGAAGCTACCTTCACCACCACCGCTAGTACCATCCTCTATTTCTTTGAATAAGGAAGAGTCAAAAGGGCTAACTTTAAAGGTTACCATAGCCATCTTCAACACATTAGTAGAGGACCTTCTCACTCCTACCAACTAGGAGGAACCCACAGTTGATATAGATGAATTAGATCATATGATGCCATATTCATCCACCATACTTGAGGACACAGTTCACTTGACCAATATTGAACTTGATGAATGCATAGTACCCGATGTTAAATTCATGCATATCATAGAGTTGATCAAATATCTAGGTTGTCATCCTATCGAGTTGCTATCCATTGATAGCATTTCTTATGCACTCCTTGAGCATGGAGGCCAAGTAGATCACCTTGAACAATTTGATGAGGTAGCCATGATTGGTCCATGCAATGCATTTTCTCATGAGTTTGTGGGAATGATAAATGTGATGATAGAGAACCAAAGCCCTCTAAATCCATCTAGGCCACTTGTGACTCCATCCAACATTCCATACATCCCACAAGAGATATCATCTATGGATTCGGTTACACCTACTCCATCTCATTCAACATCTCAACAAAATAAAGAACAAGTGTATCCACTACAATAAAGTGGAAATAATCTAGCTACCACAACCAAACACTATGATGTGGAACAATAGCATGAGCTAAATAAAGAACAAGAGCATGTGGATATACTCACTACCCACAATCATCATGAACCATCCAAATTTACTTAGATGATTTTGGATAGGCTAGCCAATATTGAGTTACAATTGAGTCACTAACATAATGACTCACAACAGATCTTAAATCAACTTGCAAGTATTGAGTTATGGTTGAGTCATCCAAAATATCAACCCCTTGATTGTTAGGACCAACCTCCTCCTATGCAATCCAATGTTAAGCCTCAACAGAAGCAAGGGCAAAGGCAACAACACCATAAACCTCACATATATATGCCATTGCCTAAATCTTTGTGTCACTCTTTAATCAATTATGTGAGGCCAAGGCTATCACATTGCTAGATATCCATATTTTCGATCCTAATAGGTACAAACCAATGTGGTATCGAGAGAGCCAAAATTATCCTTATCATCAAGTAAATGGTTATAACATTAAGTCATGCATTGCATTCAAGAGTAAGGTACAATATATGCTTGACAAGAATGATCTTCAAATCAACAATCAACAAATTGACATATGTAAAAACTTGTTACCTATAGATGGGAATCAAGAAGAAAAACCTAAACAAGTGAATAAGATGCATATAACCTCGTTGCCTCATAAAATGAGTGGACCACATTCACCTTGTTTAAAAAATCAACATCATACCTGGACTCCATTAACTGAGCCCATGTCAACCATCCTTCACAACTTACAAGAAACAAAGACAATTGTATTGCCAAACATACCCCTAGTCATTCAGAATATTTCTAGATCTAGATGATACAGGGAGGATCATTCTTACCTCTATCACCGAATTAAAGAGCATGACATTAGCAATTATCATAATTTTAGACATGTAGTCCAAGATATTATTGATAGGGAAGTTGTATCCAAAAAATGGGTCACTTATTTTACCCCATCAAGACATTGGTATTACCAATAATGCCTTGCCACAATAGGGGGAGTCAATCTATATCACTCCTCCTAGCCAAGTCAATAACATTACATAAAATATAGTACATACTAGGGGTACCCAAGGTGTCACACCTTCCCCATTAGTTACATCACAATAAATGAAGCAAATTGAGGATCCTAAAGGTATTGCACCTTCCTCACTTCCTTTGATCACCAAAAATGTTGGGGGTACACAAGGTATTGCACCTTCTAGAATCACAAAGTAATCAAAGTTACAAAAATCCCCAAAAGTATATATAAGCCTTTTGGTCACCATAAAAGGTCCCTAGGCGGTCTATGATCATCTAGGTCAAAATAAAATGTTCTTATATTATCTACAATCATCTAGGTCAATTCAAAAATCCCTAAAGGCATCTATAAGCCCTTTGGTCACCATTAAATGCTCCTAGGTAGTCTATGATACTTCCTTAGTGTCTATGACCGTATAGGTCACCTAAAATACCCCTAGGTAGTCTATGACCATCTAGGTCAAAATAAAACTCTCCTAGACAATCTATGATCATCTAGGTCAATCCAAAAAGCTCCAAAGGCATCTATAAGCCCTTTGATCACCATAAAATACTCCTATGTGGTCTATGACTATCTAGGTCATCCCAAAACACCCCTAGGTGTTCTATGACCGTCTAGGTCAAAATAAAAAGTTCTTAGACAATATATGATCATCTAGGTCAATCCAAAAAGCTCCAAAGGCATCTATTAACCCTTTGGTCACCATAAAATATCCTTATGTATTCTATGATACTTCCTTAGTATCTATGACTGTCTAGGTCACCTAAAATTCCCCTAGGTGGTCTATGACCGTCTAGGTCAAAAGAAAATACTCTTAGACAATATATGATCATTTAGGTCAATCCAAAAATATCCAAAGGCATCTATAAGCCCTTTGATCATCATCAAATGCTCCTAGGTAGTCTATGATACTTCCTTAGTATCTATGACCATCTAGGTCACCTAAAATACCCCTAGGTAGTCTATGACTGTCTAGGTCAAAATAAAACATTTCTAGATAATATACAATTGTCTAGGTCAATCCAAAAATCCCCAAAGGCATATCTAATCCCTTTGGTCACCATGAAATACCCCTAGGTAGTCTATGATACTTGCTTAGTGTCTATGACTGTCTAGGTCACCTAAAATGCCCCTAGGCAGTCTATGGTCATCTAGGTCAAAAGAAAATATTTCTAGATAATCTATGATCATCTAGGTCAATCCAAAAAGCCCCAAAGGCATCTATAAGACCTTTGGTCCCCATCACATGCCCCTAGATGGTCTATAACCATATATGTCAAAAGCAAATGTTCCTAGATAATCTACAATCATCTAGGTCAATCAAAAAATCCCCAAAGGCATATATAAGCCCTTTGGTCATACCAAAAGCCCAAATGACATTCATTAAGCCCATTGGTCAACCTGTATATACATATATATCAAAAATACAAAAATAGTGCTTCATTGTAATTCATATAAATTGCATTAGGTATACTCGTCATTGCATATATACATTATTCAAAATTGATCATACATATCTGGAACCAGGTCTATACACTAGGACTCTATTAAAATCATTTTTATTATAGGTCAATATTACCACCTGTTTATATTACATATACCATTTACATTTACATTTCACATTATATGCATGTTTCCCATCACTTAACTATTTTTAGTAACACATAGTTAAAGTTTTTGGTCACTTAGCCATATCTAGTTGTCTTTTTCAAATTTTGTAGAAAGCTATCATGATTTTTAGAAGGTAGAATCCTACTTAGATAATACTTTCTATACATTAAAATCCCAACACATTTTCACATTAATAAATCCAGGTCTAGCACAGGAAATATGAAAACTATAAAGTCATCTAGGTTGCTTTAAGTAAAAAAGGTTATCTCGCTCATCCCTCAATGCAAATGATTCAAATATGCTAAGAATTGACAAAAGGAAAAAATCCTCCTTACCCAAAATCCCTTGCACTAAACTAGGGCAAGTATCCCAAATAGAAAAATCAAATAGTGATTATTACCACTTCAAAAATATGCAAAAACAAATAGTGATTATCATCACTTTAGAAAAAGCAAAAAGAAACAGTGGTTATCACCACTATTAAAATCTCTTGCTCAAAAAACAAAAATAAGAAACTCCCTTAAATACTTCAAAATTGAAAGAAAATAAGGGAGTCTTGAACTTGAATCCCTAGAATTCTCATCATTAGAGAACCATAAGGTGATCCTCATTATGGGTTTTGTGGATAGCCTACTTGTCAATGGCGGTAGCCTCCTGCATGATGATACGTCTGTTACATAAGCAACTTGCTTAGGTATAGACCAATGTTTAAATGTGCATAAGCTAGCTTGTTGTATCCTAGATAACTAAGTGGTCTAATCCAACTAAGTACAAAACTTATGATAGTGAGAATCATAGAATGACCTCTAGTTCAGATGAGCTGAGTAAATCCTATTTGCACTAGGGAAATCTTATGCGTTATCATGGTAATGAACTCACATGCACACACAGGGATGATGATTGATGAGCACCAAAAATGCTCATTTTATATACACGGTTAAGGAGAATTATCACCGGTTCAATTAGCATATGAAATGTATTTTATATAACTTATGCATATAATTGATAGAAAATCCGGTATTATGCTTGATTGGTGTTTTTAGTGGGAAATGTGTATAAATGCAGGTATTGGTACTAATATGGTGTTTTCCAGTCTACATCCACTTGGACCCGACATACTTCTGCTTACAGAGACTAAGGCAAGAGAGTAGGCGCCTTCCTCTTCAAGGAAGGCGCCCAATAGAAGTAGGCGCCTTCCTACAACCGGAAGGCGCCCATAGAAGACGAGCGCCTCCCTACAACCGAAAGGCACCAACGAAGAAGAGCGCCTCCCTACAACCGGAAGGCGCCGATAGAAGACGAGCGCCTCCCTACAACCGGAAGGCACCAACGAAGACGAGCGCCCCCACACCGAAGCCAACGAAGAGAGGCCCAAGAAGAAGAGAGGCAGAAGGCGCCAAGGAAGACGAGCACCTCCCCACAACCGAAAGGCGCCAACGGAAGAAGAGCGCCTCCCTACAACCGGAAGGCGCCTCCATGCCTTCATACTTTGCAAGATTTACCAAGTCAACTTTGACTGGTTGACCAAGGACTATGGAGGAGGTTGCACGTGAAGACAAAGGAGATCTATTTTAATCATGCATTTATTAAATAGAATAAAGTGTTTGTTATTATTATCAACCGATTGGCCGGTTGACCTTGTAAAGCTCTTAAAGCATATTATTATTTTTAGGATGCATTAGTTTAGGATTTGTTGTTACGTACACCTAAGGATGTTTATATTTATCCTTCGGGTGAACGAACATACTTTCAAATAGAAGAATAAAATATGTGTAGAATCAATTGTAACTAAATCACATCACATGATTAAAATAGACCGATTTGTTATTGTAATGAGATCTGGCTGCACTTTATATAAAGACGCAGGCCATATGAACAAAGGAGATCGGAGATCAATGATTAATTTTACACAACTTATTTTATTTTATTGTTTAATTAATTAAGAGTGCAACTCCTCTTATTCGAGCAAGCTCTACGTAGCTAGCCGGGCGGACTATCTCGTGGGAGCTTGGGCCCACTCCCTGCAAGTAGTCCTCCCCTATTTATTTTTGTTCATTTATTTTCTCGTAGATTATTTTATTGCTTTAGTTCTTGCTTTATTTAATTTAGGTGTGTGCTTTTATTTCTCGCATTTTATTTCCAGCACTTAGTTTTAGTTGTATTTTATTTATTTAATTTTCTCGCACTTAGTTTATTTGGTTTGGCTGGAATCCCATTACACAAACCTCCCCACCAAACTAAATAAGGTACAACCAGATTTGTTCCCCAACACTGCAGGCATATACTCTGCGTGACACTCATAAGTTTACGAACTTACCGGATTGATAATTTATGGAAGAGAAATGAATGTTTTTCGGGACATGAATTTCTGCTCACCATTTTGGCGCCGTTGTCGGGGAGTGTCTAAACTGTAGTGTTCTGATTTACAGGTCAGATAAAAAGCTTATTTGAAATTACCTGTAAATATTTTATTTGAGAAGCATGAGTCCACCAAGGAGCTTTTTATAAGGCCAAAAATAGTTGTCGGTAAATTCAAAGCCAAATCCCATAGGCAATTATTTATATATTTTAGCTTCTCGGTAAACGCGGGAATGAACCTCGTTGTACCATAATTAAGTGTAGAAGTAGAAATAAAATGTGTTGTTGAAAAAAAAAAAAAAATCTGGCATTGAAGGATTTCCATCATGTTCCAAATGGTTTCAAGAAATCAAAAGAAAAAGCAGCAACCCAAGTCTGATTGAAAATTTTTAGGGACGTGTTTTTATACGGAAACCATTGAAAATTTGTGCCTCTAGAAGCTTGGTTTTAAATTAAAAATTTTTACAGGCTTGAAATTTTTGCAACGTATTGGTAAATGTTTTTTTATGATGAAATTAATAATGCAGGGAAAATGACAGAGCATAATTTAAAAAGAACATCTTGTTATGGAGTATGCTCTTCACTTGCGCTTAAGGCGACCTGGTGAATCGAAAACTAGCATGTGTTTTTAACAGACTGCTATGCCATGTTTTCTTCAAAGTTGCTAGCTCGCAGATAGTCATTTCCTAGCCTGCACGTTTTGCCATTATGTTAAAAAAGTTTTGTGTTTGAGGCTATGGGGTAAAATACTCTTCTCATGCTGCAGTGCATCAAACTAGTTGATCAAGAATGAGATAACTTTTAGAAGACTAGTTCATATGTAGGCATGGGGGAGACCCCACCTTCATCATTGCCACCAACAACACAAATAAATATTGTCTAAAAAAAAAAAAAAGGGAGAAAAACATATCTTCTACTGCAAAGGCTCCAAGTTAAGAGCAAACTAGAGTTTTATTTTGCTACTTGTTGGAAGAGAGTATCCTCTTTCCCGAGGACCAACTTGGTCCAGAAGGGAAATGAGAAATCCCCAACCGGTAGCTAAATAAAGAAACATATAAAAAAATAGAAGCTTTATTTTTTGTTACTTGTTGGAAGAAAGTATCCTCTTTCCCTAGGACCAGTTTGGTCCAGAAGGGAAATGAGAAATCTCCAACCGATCACTAAATAAAGCAAGCGAGGAGTCCAGAAGTAATCAGAAGATGAAAAAAAAAACAATAAAAAAATAAAAAAAATTAGTTAGTTAGAATTTTATTTTAATGTCTTTAGTTTAGATTTTTCTTTTATGTTTTGCAGGACAACATGAAGTGCGAAGTAGACAAATAAGGAGGTGTCTGGGAAGATCTCGTGAATTGAGATTCATACGTGGAGTTTGTAATAGCACTATACGAACTGTCTCGTGTACCTGATTGTGTAGCATCCAATCTAGCAGGTGAAAGCTAGCAGAGTTTTGCCTTGGAAACATTGGCACTTGAAGGCAGGCTAAGTAACCCTGATCAAGCGAAAGGCTTCCAGCCCAAGGTGCTTGTGGAATTTGGGGGAAAATTTTGCTGCAAGGTGCATGACTGTTACAACCTGAGTAAATTATGAGCGGAGTCAAAGATGCTACACCACGTACAAGAGAAGAGTGCTGAGACAATGTTCGAGTAACGGTCAACGAGCTCCATTAACCACTGCCTCACATTCACAAGAGTGGATCAGACATCGGCATGGGGGAGACCCCATACCATACCAGTAGCTTGGACGAATGTTCAAACATTCGTTGAAAAAAAAAAAAAGGAAGAAGAAAAAAAAAAAGAGAGAAAGAAAAAGAAAAAAAAAGAGAAAAAAAAAGAGAGGGAGGATACGTGAAAAAAAAAAAATGAAGTGAAAGACGCCTTGTTTATCAAGAAGGCGCCTTCTGCATCAAGAAGGCACCATACATTGGAGGCACCTTCCGCATGAAGAAGGTGCCATACATTGGAGGCGCCTTCCATAAGAAGGGCGCATGAAGAAGGCGCCATACATTAGAGGCACCTTTCGCATCAAGAAGGCTCATACATTGGAGGCCCTTCCACAGAAGAAGGCGGCCACACATTGGAGGCGCTTCCGCATCAAGAAGGTGCCATACATTGAAGGCGCCTTCCACCAAAAAAAAAAAATGCGAATCCTCCTAGTGAAAAAAAAAAATGCATAGAACATGTCCTGTTTAGCATAAAAATTGCTTTCTTATTGCTTTGCAGGAAATCATGAACCGAATGCAAGCTGCAGGCATCCTGAGAGCCAGGGCCTAACAGGCACGGAGTCATGACTCCTGTTTTACTGCTTTCGTGTGTGCAGTTTTTGTAGGTGTAGTTTCGCAATACACAACCATGAGCATGATCTGTAGGTGGAGCCGGCTTAAACTAGGCCTAACAGATGTGACATTTTGTGCCCTGCAATTAGGAGTGCGCAAAGCGGAAAAGGCACTTACTTCCCACTAGGAAGAGAGTGCCTACAATCAGCCCAATACAACAGTGCCTTTTTCCACCTGGAGGAAGGCACCAATAAGCAATTTTCTTCTCCCTTGGATGGGGGTACCTGTTGTTCAGTGTGGGACCTGACGTTTGGAGGGCTGCAGACTTGTTGCGTAGAGGGACCTGTTGCTGGTGATAAGGGCATCACCAATTTAAGTGGGGGAAGATGCGGGTGAATCAGGACCTCCCGTAAAAAAAAAAAAAAAAAGGAGTTCGAAAGGCTGTTGTCACGAGGACGTGACAAATTTTAGACATGGGGGGAAAGACGCCTTATTGTCGGCGCCTAACTTACTCCTATGAAAAAAAAAAGTTCGAAAGGCTGTTGTCACGAGGACGTGACAAATTTTAGACATGGGGGGAAAGACGCCTTATTGTCGGCGCCTAACTTACTCCTATGAAAAAAAAAAAACCTTGTGTTGAAATAGCTCCACGATGAAATGCAAATCAAAAGCAAAGTTTTATTTTTGCTGCCCATTGGAAGAGAGTATCCTCTTTCCCGAGGACCAGCCTGGTCCCGAAGGGAAATGAGAAACCTCCAACTGGTAGCTAAATAAAATGGGGGAGGAGTTTGAAAAAAAAAAATAGATGTCAAATATCTGTTTCCTTCGGAATCAACGCATGGTAAGTAGGCACCTTCCTCTTCAAGGAAGGTGCCAGAAGAAGGTAGGCGCCTTCCTCTTCCAGGAAGGCACCAAGAAAAGATAAGCGCCTTCCTCTTCCAGGAAGGCACCAATAGAAGGCCAACGCCTTCCTTTTCCAGGAAGGCACCAAAAGAATGCAAGCGCCTTCCTCTCACCGGAAGGCATCGACAGGAAGGTGCCACAGAAGGTGCCGACAAGAAGACACCAACAGGAAGGCGCCACTAGAAGGCAAGCGCCTTCCTCTCACAGGAAGGCACCGATAGGAAGGTGCCACTAGAAGGCAAGAGCCTTCCTCATAGGGAAGGCGCCCCTGTTCTTCGCCCATTGACTAGACAAGCACGATGTGGGCAACAAATATTGGTGCAGTTCCAACTCTACGACATGTAGGTTAATTTGGGGATCGCATCAATGGATGAGAACATCCTACCAATGCCAGCACATACAACACATACATCTCAGCAATGCACTTGACAGATGTCGTGAATAATGAAAGAAATACTATTTTTCCTCACTCCAAAAAACAAAGGAATGCAAGTGTTGTTCCAATTATGCATGCAAAAGAAATAATTCAGAGGGGAGATCATTTTGGACGCACACGTGTCAGGTATAAATTTTAATATTCATCCTGTAAATGCATTCGGAGAGAGATACGTCAATGCAGGATTAAAATATTTTGTGTGCTATTGAGAAAAAGTTGGGTATTTCAAAGTTTAGAGTCACCAACTCAGTTGTTGCGGATTGACTCTGTTCTTTGATGCAGAGGATGAAAAAAAAAAAAAAAATCGAAAAAAAAAAGAAAGAGAAAAAAAGGGAGAGAGTCAAGATCTGTTCTGTTCATGGAAGAATAGATAAAGATACATATAAATAAATAAATAAAATCTCCAGGAGCACCAACGTGAAGACGTCTCACACCACCAGCATCATATATATCAGATTCTACGAAATTCAACCGGGTATGTACTGATTTTCTTATTAATTATGTGTATAGTTATTTTAAAATCATTTCTATGCTAATACCAATCGACGCCTCCACAGTTTTTCAAAATCTCCCATTAGAATTCAAACACATGATGTGCCTTAAAAAATATATATATATATATAATTGAAAAAAAAAAAAGAGAGAGAGGCTATGGCATCTACATGAATAAATTTGGCATCATTTTCATTGCCGCCTCATGACAATGGCAGTCAGCTTGAGCGAATACATATAAATGATGCTACTCTCTACCACAAAGGAGGTTCTGGAGATGTCAAATATGTTTCAGATGTGGGTAAAAGTAGTAGCTGGTGATTGCACTTATTTTAAACAAATTTGGTCTCACCAAATCTGACTAATGTGCAACACTGGAAAATGCCAAGCATTAAGTGCAAGTGGTCATTTGCCCTAAACAATGTGGTCACGATTTAACTATTTGTCTGCAGTGATTAGTCAGGATGTGTTTCTGACTTCTACTGGTGCCGCATCACTCTATGGATGAAGAATAGCAACACTCAATGAAAAAAAACACAAGCTGAATAAAAAAGTCCGAGAAAAAAATAGTAGTGTTGAATGGAAAAAATAGCAAAGACTCAACGGCAGAGAAACAGAGATGTTGAAGGCCATTAAAAAAAAAAAAGAAAAAATATATATATATCCCAGGGGTTGTTATCACGAAGACATGACAAACTTTTTGGCATGGTCATCCTGCGAGAGGGATAACTTCACCTTTTGGTGCCACGAGGGCGTGGCACATGTTAGGCATGGGGGGATGATGAGCACCAAAAATGCTCATTTTATATACACGGTTAAGGAGAATTATCACCGGTTCAATTAGCATATGAGATGTATTTTATATAACTTATGCATATAATTGATAGAAAATCCGGTATTATGCTTGATTGGTGTTTTTAGTGGGAAATGTGTATAAATGCAGGTATTGGTACTAATATGGTGTTTTCCAGTCTACATCCACTTGGACCCGACATACTTCTGCTTACAGAGACTAAGGCAAGAGAGTAGGCGCCTTCCTCTTCAAGGAAGGCGCCCAATAGAAGTAGGCGCCTTCCTACAACCGGAAGGCGCCCACGAAAGACGAGCGCCTCCCTACAACCGAAAGGCGCCAACGAAAGAACGAGAGGAGCCCCAACCGAAAGGGCCAACGAAGAGAGCGCCCAAAGAGCGCTCCACAACCGAAAGCGAGAAGACGAGCGCCTCCCTACAACCGGAAGGCGCCAACGGAAGACGAGCGCCTCCCCGCAACCGAAAGGCGCCAACGAAAGAAGAGCGCCTCCCTACAACCGGAAGGCGCCTCCATGCCTTCATACTTTGCAAGATTTACCAAGTCAACTTTGACTGGTTGACCAAGGACTATGGAGGAGGTTGCACGTGAAGACAAAGGAGATCTATTTTAATCATGCATTTATTAAATAGAATAAAGTGTTTGTTATTATTATCAACCGATTGGCCGATTGACCTTGTAAAGCTCTTAAAGCATATTATTATTTTTAGGATGCATTAGTTTAGGATTTGTTGTTACGTACACCTAAGGATGTTTATATTTATCCTTCGGTGAACGAACATACTTTAAAATAGAAGAATAAAATATGTGTAGAATCAATTGTAACTAAATCACATCACGTGATTAAAATAGACCGATTTGTTATTGTAATGAGATCTGGCTGCGCTTTATATAAAGACGCAGGCCAGATGAACAAAGGGGATCGGAGATCAATGATTAATTTTACACAACTTATTTTATTTTATTGTTTAATTAATTAAGAGTGCAACTCCTCTTATTCGAGCAAGCTCTACGTAGCTAGCCGGGCGGACTATCTATGGGAGCTTGGGCCCACTCCCTGCAGTAGTCCTCCCCTATTTATTTTTGTTCTTTATCTTCTGTAGATTATTTTATTGCTTTAGTTCTTGCTTTATTTAATTTAGGTGTGTGCTTTTATTTTCAGCATTTTATTTCCAGCATTGTATTTTATTTATTTAAATTCTCTCGCACTTAGTTTATTTGGTTTGGCTGGAATCCAATTACACAAACCTCCCCACCAAACTAAATAAGGTACAACCAGATTTGTTCCCCAACACTGCAGGCATATACTGTGCGTGACACTCATAAGTTTACGAACTTACCGGATTGATAATTTATGGAAGAGAAATGAATGTTTTTTCGGGACATGAATTTCTGCTCACCATTTTGG
>JAQPPZ010008082.1:0-14093 GCA_028583015.1 Wollemia nobilis
CAGCACTAAAGATGTCAAAGAGAAGTATGCATATCGATTGAAGAGAATGAAGAGTTATGAAGTGAATGTTGGTAAAAACACATATTTCGATGATAAAGAACAAGTGAAAAGTCTATGTAGCACCTTGAAGTTGACAATGAGTCAACTATTATCAATTCACATAAGTTTAAGCTGATCATAGAGAACTTGCAAGACTAAGCTAAGAATTGGAAGGTAAGAGTTATATTGCAAGTCAATTAAGGTTGAAATCAATTAAACTATATACTCTAGGGACATTGAATATTAGGAGTAATAAGGTGTAAAAAGAGACCCTAGAAATCAGATTGATTGCTTTGAGAAGGAAGTAGTAGAAATCACTATTATTGCTTCCATTATTTGCAAACTTTAATTCAAGGAGTTATAAGGATAGTAGAACTTAATTTGTAAATATATAATATTTCTAAAACTTTTATTTTGGGAGACACAAGGAATCCTACATCAAACTAATATCATAGAAGTTTAAAAATTTATCATAGCATTGATTCATAGTTGAAGATTATTGCTTACATCATTACTAGTTGGAAAAGTGAACTTACTAGTCTCATACTTAAGGAAAAGAGACATAAACAATCCAACTAAAGACATTGAAATTTTACTCTTTGAAATTGCATTTATAAGCTTTTTATAAGAATATTGAAGATATAAATAGTTGATTGCAAGTAATAGAAGTTAAACATCATTATTCTTATCACAATACCAGGGAGATATAAGGATGTCTACTCCAAAGAGCACATTAAATAACGTAATTGGAAAAAGAGTAAGGAAATGGTTTAAAAACACATTGGAATCAATGGAAAGCATAATTGGTAATTCAAAATATTTACTGGATATAAGGAAGATACAAATAGAAAGGAATCAATAGTATCTAAAAGGATTTCTAAAAACTCACAAACTAATAGTTTAGTGAAAGAAGATTCATCAAGAACATCATCTAATGTATTAGTAAAAGGAGTTGATGATAACCATATTAATGAAGATATTGAATACCATAGTGATAATAAAATTCTCATACAAATATATGAAAGGAGCAAAGATGGAATAACTTCTATTGTACACCTATGGTTAAGTATCTCATCAAGGAGATAGATAAACATGACATTCCTAAAATAGACAAAAAAGAAGCTAGAATATGCACTTATTGCAACCAATTTAGTCATGAGAAGGTCAACTACTGGAGTTTCCATCCATGTAAATACTGTTGAGGGAAAAATCATTCATCTTTCTTCTGCTACTATAAATATAAGTATTATAGAAGTTATAAAAATATATTACTATACAGAATAGATTATCTCTTTCAAGAAGTTATTTTAGAAGCTTCCACTAACAATAAGTTCAAGCTTAACTTGTGTGAAGATCAAGGAAATAGGTTATCCAAAGAATCAAAGGAAAGAGAATGGACCAATTTTGATCCAAGTGCTGAGGGTCTCTATTTTGTTTGCTATCTGGAATTACTATCGGGAAGGACAAGTTCTCTCTTGTTTTTAGTGTAGGTTCCATTCCTATTACTAGAACTATAATTAAAGTTGTGAGTTGTATTTCAAATCAGGTAAGAATGTTTAGAGTAGAACTATTAAAATATCTAAAATAAATTTATAATTTATGCAAGTCAGAATGTTTACTGATATTGTATAGACTTGCATAATTTTATTGTACTTTGATTTTTCATTTATGAATTTACAAAAAAATATTTAAAATATATATATATATAATAATTAATATCTAATTACACTTTAAGTAATTAATATTTAATAAAGTGATAATTACAATTTTACTTTAAATTAAATATTTAATTGAATGGAGAATTTTATTCCTCATCATTCCTCCTAACAATATGTGCATTGGTCCCCAATG
Source organism: Wollemia nobilis (assembly GCA_028583015.1). Taxonomy (NCBI): domain Eukaryota; kingdom Viridiplantae; phylum Streptophyta; class Pinopsida; order Araucariales; family Araucariaceae; genus Wollemia; species Wollemia nobilis. Next base: position 1,891 of record JAQPPZ010008082.1, read on the forward strand.
CGTTCAAAATATGAGGAAGAAAGGATCTCGAGGATGAGAACGTGACCATGGGAGAGGATGTTGATGTGGCATTGAGCGCATGAAGGGGGTACACAAGAAATTTTTTCAAAGCATATTAATGGTACTCTCTTCCTAGGAATGTAGATCCTTCACAATGATAAGTTTGATTTTTGGAAAAATAGAAGCAGGTGGGTCAACATTTAACTGAAAGGATAGGACTTCCAGCCAAGAATATATTCTTTGACTTGGGATCCTAATAACAAGTTTGCATAAAATGATCATATACTTTTTTACAATTGGTTGAGGAAATAACTGAATCTCATCCTCAATGAGCTCACCTTAAAATGCATTTTTCAAAATATTGTTAAGCTTGTGGTCTACTAAGCTAGTGATAGAGGATACCTCTTGTAGTGACCTAGGGTTGGAAATATCATCTTCCTCAAAGTTCACCAAAGGAGGCAGATGAGGAGCTTCCTCTTGAGTCAAAAGTGTCTTGCTAAATAGTACCAAAGAAAAATATTTGTAAGACTCAATTACACCCTTCTAGATCCAAGGAATATAATATAATTTCCTTACCACTTTCTCTCTATTCATGCTCACATCGACCCCTATTTGTAGAGCCTCCATGGATTGAGCAATAGTCTCAAGATTATTCCCCAAATCAACTTTGATCATGGCGAGTCTAGTGTCCACAAGTTTAATATTTGTGGTTGATGAAGCAAGGTTGGAATCAACTTTAACATCATGTTTGGAGTCCTTAACACCAAGGAACTCATTTTGATCCATGTCATTCATTTTGGACACGATCTTCACCATTTGGCCACATATATTTTTGGCCAGTTATACCAGCTCTTTGACTTACTTTTTCAACTCCTTGATATCTTGGCTAAGCATCATGGTGTTAATTTCTTCTTTGGAATAATGTTCTGTAAGCTCCCAAGTATTATCATGAAATATTATTCCCCTCGGTTTGATATTCTTTCCCTTCAGTTTAATAATTTTTTTCTCTTTGGCACCTGGGGGTGCAGCACAACGGTTTGGGCTTTGGCTCTTCTTCCAAAGATCCAAGGTTCAAACCATGGCATGGGCGAGTGTGCTAGGGGGTGGGTGTGTGGTGGCTTTGTGTTAAATTCCCTATTGATAAGTATAGCTCTCAACTTTAGAAGGGGTCATGGTTGGGAGGAGACTACTCAGCCTTGTACGTTGGTCATAGGGGTTTCTCACAATAACCAAATCCAAAAAAATAATAAAATAAAATAATTTTTTCTCTTCAAATTGATTTTGTTTCCTTTGATTTTATTTTTTTCTTCCCAATCATAGAGGGTTTCTCACAATAACCAAATCCAAAAAAATAAAAATAAAATATTTTTTTCTCTTCGGATTGAATTTTTTTCTCCTTTGATTTAATAGTTTTCTCCCCGGATTAATAATTTCCCCATTTAAGTGAATCAATTAATATTTTAAAATAAATATAATAATTAATTAATTATTAATTTAATTTATAAAGGAGGGGAAAGACATTAAATTTATTTTGCTCTTATAAAGAGGGGTTGAGAGGGGGAGCACATGTGGCACCTAGCATGTCATGTGCAAGGAGGGGTGAAATGATTAGGTGGGGAATATTACCATTTGAAAATTTAAAATATTAATTATGAATTAAATTGTGTAGTGCAACATTATATTAATAATATTTAATATTATTACAAGTTATATTTAATAATATATGCAAGACTACACTTGAACTACATGCAAATACTATATATTAATTTAATAATATTTTTTTTTTACTACACTTTAAATTATGTATTAACTTAATAATGCATACCTTCTGGAGTGCACTTTGAACTGTGCATTGTTGTGCAATTCCACACACTACTCAAAGTGCCCTCCACAGGTGTGTTGCTACATAAAATAAAAATATATAAAAAATATAAAGATTGTAATATAATTTAAATTATAAGCTTATAATTTATCATAGGTCAAAAAGTTGAAAAACATGCAAAAATACTTTGAGATAGAAGCTAAGGCATGGAGCTTGTTAACCCCTTTAAAATTATTTGGAAAACGTATGAATGGTTTGAAAATATAATCGATCGACGAAAACCAAAGCTACCTCATTTATAGGATCAATATGCTCTAATGCCACTAATACTAAAATATATAGATGATTTTGAAACCGATTGCGCTTCGCCACCTTCGCTGATCTTACATGCTTGCACCGTATCCGTGTCATTCCGTCCGCATTCCATTCACCTTTTTTCATGGGGTTCCATTTTTTCCTATCTTGTCCTTGCCTTAAATTCACCTCAGGCGGTGTTATTTGCTCGCTTTTTTAATGGTCGTTGTTCTTATACCCCACCTAGTTTCTACGGAGTTGGCTGGATCATCTAATGGCACCAGGGAAACATCCTCGCAAGTTCATCCTGAAAGTATACCATGAGGTAACGGTTCTGTCCCTGAATATTGTATTCCATTACTAGATTATGAGAATGCATGTGCTTGGTTTGAAAGTCATACTTTAGTTGGGTACTTTCTAGGTCGTATTCCCAATGATTATATTATTCATACCTAGGTTCACCAAGTTTGGAGTCCGCATGGTGTGAAGGTGAAAAACATTCAAAATTTAACCAAGGGTTATTTTTTGTTTCGTTTTTCTGACCCCTCTCAAGCCCAAAAAGTTCTTTCCAAAGGTCCTTGGTCTGTTCGTAATTTCTTGTTGGTACTTCAACCTTATTCTCAAAATTTTATTGTCAGTGAACATGCCTCCCTGGAAGTGTCAATTTGGGTGGAATTTCCTAGGTTACCTATTCCTTTGTGGGAATATTTGTACGAAATTAGTGCCCACTTGGGCAAGTTTGTCTACCTTGAACTTGAAAAATGGTTTTCTGCTCACCCTTACCATAGGATTTGTGTGAAGGTAGATTTGACTCAAGATTTGAAGGAATACATGAATATCACAGTGGGGGATGTTACCTATCAGCAATGTATCCTGTATATCAATGTGTCAAACACCTATTATCGATGTCAGTCATCTACTCATAATATTAAGGATTGTCTCTTAATGGTAGGGAGATTTAACCAGACCCCACCTTCTTCTTCTGTTTCTACCACCACTCCATCTTTTATTGTTCCTCCGACTCCTGTAGCTCCAACTAAGGGTGCTACTGGTAGACCTGATGACTGGGTGAAGGTTTCTAATAGGAAATGTCATGCTAATCATCCTCCTATTTTTGTTGGTACTTTGCAACAACCTCTCTCAGCCCCTTCGCATGCCATGTGGTCTCCTTTGATCGCACCTATTACCTCAACTTTATCCTCTATTGTTTCCCCTCCATCGTCAGTTGCCCTACAACCTTCCCAAGCCCCCGCTACTTCTCCATCTCAGCCCCTCATTGTTTCTCTATGGTCTAGCCCTTCTTTTGTTTCAGTACTCACCAATAGGCCTTCCCCTGAACCTAGCTAGACTACACCCTCTGATTTTGGTCCTATTTTTAAAGTATGTCATTCTCGCAGTCCTATGCACGATGATCAGAGTCCCTCCTTTGATTGGCACCAACCAACTAAGTCTAATTCCTTTGAATTTTAATATAGCTAGGATACATATATAAGGTCATGGTGGGGTTGCTAATTGATGGGTCTTAATGCTTTTCTTCTCTTGGAATGTTCGAGGACTGATGGATCTAGTCCAAAAATATCTGGTTTACAGTGATTTGGACCATATTTCTCACCTCTTTGGTAGTTTGGATGTGATATGTTTGCAATAAGTTAAAACTAATGATTTTATTCTATAGTGTACTTGTAAATTTTTGTGGCCTCGTAGTATTTTTTATGCTACCAATCACTCTTTTGGTAAAGGAGGTGCAGTCATTGTTTTTTCTCCTCAATGGCATGATCATGTGGTCTCTTGGGGGGTTGACCCTTCAAACCAAGTGGTTTGGACTTTGCTTGAGATATGTGGTAAACCACTAGGGATTGTAAATATTTATGCTTCTAATGACCCTCCCCAAAGGTGTTCTCTTTGGTGCTAGCTTTCTTTAAATTTACCTTTTGTGGCATAGATTTTTTGTGGTGATTTTAATATGGTGGAAAAACCTGTTGATAAGTTGAGTCAAACTTGTATGTGATGGTGTGATGGGGAGCATATAGCTTGGTATTTCATGAAAAGTAAACTTAAATTTTTTTATCCCAACTCCCTTTATTCTCCTTCTGACTTTCCTTAGGATTTGTGGTTTACCTAGACTAATTTTCAAGCTGGATCAACTAGAATTTTTGAATGCCTTGATCGGGCTATGATTTTTGATTGTGATCATTTTCATGTCTCTCGTCTCAAGAATTCTCTTCCTCATGTTGCTATTGTTGCCAATACTACCTTGTATAATCATTATCCCATTCTTTTTCAAGTTGATTCTCCATCGATAAAGCCCCATTATTTTCCTTTGTAATTTTATTTAAATGTCTTTTTTTTGCAGTCTTTCAATAAAAGCCCATATTATTCATATATGGAATCTCCTCCCTAGACCTTATGGAGGTGTTGTTTGGATAGTCTGGTGGAATTCAGATCTTCTTCATACTACCACTTTGTTGAGAAGTCTAGGTGTTGAGGTTGCTAAGCGTAGGCATCATTCTAATTCTGATCTACAAATTGAATTAGCTCGAGCTTCAATTTTCCTTTACGCTTCTCCCTTAATGTTGCTCTGCAAGCTCAAGTTGCTGCCATACACCATGAAATTAATAAATCTTAAATTTGTGAAGCCAAAGGTGGTCAACTTTGATCTCGGATGCATTGGCTTTAGGTTTGAGATAAAGAGTCTAAGGAATTTTTACATAGACTTCGTCCTCCTGCTAACTATTCTGAATTTTTGGTTGGGATGTGTTTCCTGAGCCCTCGACACTTGTTGCAGGTTGGGGTATTCCTGATGTACTTCCTCAACCTGTTGTTCCTATGGTTTTTTATGAGGGAGGTGTTGGTCAACTCATTGTGATTAATGATTATGGTTGGAGTTCTGCCGATAAGGAGGATATTTTCCCCCTCATAGGATGACCTATTTCATCTTAGGTGTTGACTTGAAATTTTTGTCTGTTGTTCTTATATTTGGAGAGTGGTTCTATCCCCTGTGGTTCTTTAATGTTTTTTTTGGTTGGCATGTATTGTTGATTGTTGCTCCTAACTGTATCGGTTAGTGTGAACTCTAGGGTGTGTTAATTCCACCCACCCAGTTTTGTATGGTTTAGCTTTTTAATATGATTTGGATTTTCCATTCAAAAAAATATATAGATGAAAATTTGTGAATATAAATATTACAATAAATAGACACAATTTGAATAGATGTATCTTTTTACAATAAAAATTTTCACAAATTTACATTAATTATTAATTAATAACAATTAATTACTTCAAATTAATTAATAATTAATAAACTATTAATTAGATTTTTGATTAATTAAATATTTAATTGAATAAAATTTTTGATTGTTAATCATATTGACTTTATTTTATGTAAATATCTTTTGCATCAAGAAAAAATAATAACTTCAATTATCACTGCCTTGTATCATTATAACCAGTCAATTACTTCCATGTCCAACATCTTCAGTAATCAAGTCCAATCAATTTCTTCCATGATCAAGTATTTAAGTAACATCGAAACACTCCTATAAATATCCATTACTACACCTCCTTTGGTACATTAGTATCAACAATTTTTTAGGCAATAGCCTTTGACCATTCACCAAGCATCAAATACTAGTGTTCTTCCAAAACCACCACCTAGTTATAATCCTCCAATTTTTTGTCCTTATGACCTATGATTTGTTTCTAATCTAGATTCTAAAACACAAGGTGTTTTTAATTTCCTTGAATGGTCTCATGAAGTTTCTATTTTTTGCATCAGCATGCTCACCTTTGAAGGTATCTATTCTTGAGGATGGATGTCCAAAATGAAAGGTCTTATTCATCTGTACAAAATTCCTAAAGCATGTTGTGGCACATAAGCAACTTCTAAGTTGGGTACCAAAAGCTTATCAATGGTTGTTGTGGTAGCTCTACCAACATGGTGGTCCCCTTTTGTGACTTAACTTTAAAGAACCATTTCTATGAAAGTTTAACAAAGGATCTTCTACATTATATGTGGCATGTCTTATTCAAACAAAGAAAAATGGAAGAATGGAGGAGTATTATTTTGATTTCATAAGTCTTCTCACCTATACCCATAAATTAAGTCTAGTGGTGGTGATCTCAACCTTTCATTATGGTCTTAAGGATAAAATTGTGAAGGAATTCAATATGCATGATCAATATACTTTTGATGATGCACAATGTGTAGCTTTGGCATCAAAACAAAAGCTCTAAGATTTTTGTTGCATATATAGAAGTGACTTCAACTATCATCACTCTTTCTACAATATTGAGCATTCCAATGGGATTTTTTGTTTCAAATATTATTCTCACCATCCTTGAGACCAGGTCTATGAAGCATGTCATAACTTTCAATTAGAAGGTAAAGACAACAATATGTGAAGATGAAGATTCATTGTAATAGGAGCAAATAGTAGAAATACACAAAGCAAAAGAGAAGGATGATACTAGGGTTCTCTCTGTTGACATGCTTATGGGGATCCAAAATCACTACACTTTCAAGGTATAAGTATTTATTAAAGGAAAACATGTCATTATGTTGATTGATTCAAGTAGCATCCACAACTTTATAGATATTAAGAGAGAAAAGTCCTTGGGCTTGTACATCAATAAGTTAAATCAATATAAATTCAATTCATAAGTGAAAATTGAGGTGTTTCTTAATGTGCAAGTTGAATGATTAAAGTCAACATCCAAATAGGATATTATACTTGGGTGGAAAATATCTTTTCCATGAGCCTAGGTAGTTCATATGTCATCTTTGGAGCACAATGGGTACCTTAGAACGATTATGTTACAATTAATCTACAAAAAATATATGTCAACTTAGAATGAAAGGGTTATTTGTATCTAAGGAATCTAAGCTCTCCCTCCAAGGTGGTTATCTCACATAGCATGCTAAATATATTGAATAAAGGTGGTTGGGGATTCTTTCCCTAAGTCAATTGCATGGAGGTTTAGTCCTAAAAAATTATGAAATTTAATGTTTCATTCCTCATGTGTGTCACTTAGCATTGATAATTTCAATTTGTGATAAAATATCAACCAAAAATAAAACCACGCACTTCTTGTAAAAGTGCTTTATTGCTAAGTTTAGTTGACACTTTGTGTGTATTTATAGCTAGAGTTATGTGTTGTTTCTGGTTGTAGATTAGAAATTTTTTAAAATGCATTAGTTACAAATGGGAAAACATCTTGCTTGATGTTGTGGACTAAGAATTAGTTGTAGTTGTCTTTAGGCATACAATTGTAGGTTTTTGAAGCATTGAAATTTTAGGGGAAATTTTATATTAAAAATATTGTTATTGTGTTATATAATGGGCTACTATTATAGCTTGGTAAGCAAGCAAATTTTATTGTATTTCAACTTCCTTTATTAATAAAATACTACTACTAGTGAAGCATGGTTTTTTATCTTATTGGGTCTAACTTGGTGATGATTTTTAGCCATTGTTAGCTTAATTTAATGCTACATTTTTGCTTCATTTTATGTGAAATATTTCATCCATTTTTAGGTGACAATTTCTACCCATTTTATTTGAAAAATTTTAGGTATTTTATGTGAAAAGTCCTACCTAGCATTAATGTGAAAATTTACAATCCTTACTATATCTTGGTAGCTTGTTGTAGTTCTTTGGATTTCTTTAGTAACACTTAAAATCTTCAATTGGTATCGGATCAATTTGATCTATTTATGTTTTAATAATTTTCTATGATGGCATAAAATGGAGCTAATATTATCCCACTTCAAATTCCTATGTATAATGGAGAAAATATTGAATACTAGAGTATTCATTGAAGACTTTTTAAATTTCATAGGACTTGTGGATTCTTATTTTGTGAGGATAATGCAAGCTAGAAAATCAAGACACTTTCAATGCCCTCCCTATTATTTTTAAGAAGGAGCTAGAAAATTAGAAGAAGGATGCAAAAGCTTTATTTGCAATTCAAAGTGGGATTGATGTCTCCATCTTTCCAAAGTTGTTTAATGCACTCAATCAAAGGATGCATGGGAGACACTTGAAAGTGCCTACAAAGGTTCCTCTAAGGTGAGAATAGTTAAGCTTCAGCTCTTGAGAAGTAGAGATGTGGACTTTAATGAAGGGGGTGCATATAACAAAGAGACTAAATATATTGTTGGTGTTACCCTACAAATCAATGAATTAAATCCTAATATAAATGGTGAAGTATTACAACCCCAAAGTGAAGAAAATATAGCTCTCCTATGTCAAAAAGTGACTCTTCATCTTCAAGTTCATCAAGAGGGAGTATTGGTACAAAAAGGCTTAGCAAATATCACCCACAAACACAAATGTTGGATGAGGATTATACAAGGAGAGTAACTAGATTACATTCAAAACAAGGTGAGAATATAATAAATTATGCATTATTGTCCTCTTCTAATGTTGAGCCTTCAAATTTTAGAGAAGCATGTGCTAATAAATATTGGGTAAAGGATATGGAAAATGAATTTGAATAAATTGAAAAAATGATACTTGGGAGCTTGTTTCTCCTCCAAAATACAAGACTATAGTTGGTGTTAAATGGGTTTATAAGCTGAAATATAATATTTATGGAAGCATAGCTAAACACAAGGCATGATTGGTAGCCAAAGGCTATGTTCAAAAAGAAGGAATAGATAACTTTTGTACTAGTTGCTATATTGGAAATAATAAGATCTCTTCTTGCACTAGCTACCCATTTTAGTCTTGTTGTATATCAAATGGATGTAAAATCAACATTCTTAAATGGATATTTGGAGGAAGAAGTTTATGTGGATCAACCATAAGGATTCATAGTTGCAGGTCATGAAGACAAAGTGTACAATTTTAAGAAAGCACTTTTTCAACATTAGGAGGCACCTACAGCTTGGTACTCTAGGGTTGATTCCTACTTGCATAAAAAAGGATATGAACAATGTTCAATTGAAAGTACACTATATATAAAGGTAGTTGGATAAGATTTTATTATCATATGTTGGTATGTTGATAATATAATTTTTATGGACTTCTCCACTATCTTGTTAAAATAATTTAAAAACACATTGGATGAGTTTGAAATTAGTGATTTAGGGGAAATGCAATACTTTATTTGTATGCAAATAAAGCAATCAACTCAAGGTATATCTATTACTCAATCCAAGTATGTTGAAGATATTTTGGTAAGATATAAAATGAATGGTTGCAAATCTATTAGTACTTCAACAATTATGGGTTGTAAATTAATGAAGAAATATTATTTCTCTCTTGTGGATGCAACACTCTATAGGTCTTTGGTTGGTAGCTTGATGTACCTTAAAACTACTAGTATGGATATTATGTATCCTACTAGCTTAGTAGTAAGATTCATTCACTCTCCTTATGAGTCTCATTGGTAGAAACCTAATGGAATCCTTAGGTATGTGAGTGGTACAAAATATTTTGGTTTATGTTATTATGCTACTAATTCTTGTGATCTTGAGGCCTATACAAATGCAGATTGGGTAAGAAGCCTTTATGATAGGAAGAGTACTTTAGGTTATGCTTTCATATTTAGAGGTAAATTTGTGTCTTAAAGCAAAAAAATTAACAAACAATTGAATTATCTATAGCTGAAGCAGAGTACATGGCTACATCATTCACTTTCACTCAGCCATTTGGAAGGTAAGTCTCTTTGAAGACTTAGAATGAATATTGATTACTCCATTAATATCTATTGTGATAACACCAACACTATATCCATGATAAATAATTTGGTGCTTCATAGTTTGAGTAAACATATTGACATACACCACCACTTCATTCATGACTTGGTAGAATATGAGTTTATATATTTCATGTTTTGCAAATCTAAAGATCAACTTGTTGATATTTTTAGAAAGGCTTTGAATAGAGATAAATTTTAAAATTTGAGAACATTGATTGGAGTCTGAAACATTGAAATCAAGGTGGGAAATGAAAAATTATGTCTAATATTTCATTCCTTGTGTGTGTCACTTAGTATTTATAATCTCAATTTGTGATAAAATTTTTAAAAATACACACTTCTTGTGGAAGTGTTCTATTACTAAGTTTAGTCGATACTTTTTGTGTATCTATAGCTAGAGTTATGTATTAATTTAGGTTATAGATTAGAATATTTATTTAAATACATTAGTTACAACTAGAAAAGCATCTTGCATGATTTTGTGGGCTATTAATTAGTTGTAGTTGTCTTTAGTCATGTAATTGCAAGTTGGAGCGTTGATTTTTTAGGACCAAATTTTATATCAAAAATATTGTTATTATGTTATATATAGGATTCTTTTTGTAGCCTTTTAGCAAGAAATTTTTTTATTGTATTTCAATCACCTTTATTAATAAAATAGTGCTACTAGTGAAGTATGAATTTATTGGATTATATTACATTATTTGGTTCCTTAATAATGTACCTTCATGGGTACATATTTAGATTAGAAGTGTATTAGGAGTTAAGTACTTTATTTAAGCAATGTAATAAGTTCATAAGTTTTATAATGTGCAATGATGTAAATGTGCATGTAGTCCATATGTACATGAGTTCTTAGAAAGGAATAGTGAGGTGGCATATGAATATTGAAGGCAAAAAGTTGCATATAATTATAAATAGGCCTTCATAGAGTAGAAGTGTGAGAGGTTTTTGGAGTGCATAGGTGATATTAGTAGTAGACACAATGTAGGGCATATTTTGTAAATGGAGAGGTAGTTTCCTCCATTGCATGTCTTTGTATATTTTCATGGGCTTTCTTATATCAACATTTCTTTAGAATTGTAACAAGTTTTCTATCATATTTTCATGCATATTAGTTAGTCATTATCATAGTTATAACATTGTATGCTTATTACCATACTTGTGGAAAAATTTCCTTTAAGTTTATAGCTTCAAAATATAATAATGGTATCAGAGCACTAGGTAGATCAATAGGAAATAGTGAGAGCCAGAAGAGAGATTGAGAGGATATTGTAAATATTTTTTTCAAATTTCTAAAAATTTTGTTGGCTAGAATTTTCCCATAAAGTTGTAGAAAAATGTGTGAAGACTAGAACTCGACATTGCATCCACTAGAGTGGCAATCCAAATAGTGAAGATTGTTTTCTATAGATTGATAGAAATTCTATTATCATTTTCTAATACTTTGTTGTAGAAGAAAGGAGATTCAATAAATTTGGGAAGATTCCTACAAGAGCTAGGAAGAATATCTTATTTGTAATCAACCTGGTACCTAAAGCAACAAGTTGCAGATTGAATATTTTGAGGCTTGAGGAAAAGAGCCCATTGTAAGAGTTGTATATTAAAGACTTCAATTTGGATATTGAGGAGAGATCTAGTGGCTAAGGAAGTCACATTGGAGATTGCAAATCTAGGAAGGAGATCCTATAAATAAGACCCCACAGAGGAAGAAGAGACTCTAGGAGAGGAGTATTGGTGAAGATTAAATATTGAAAACTTCACATTGAGGAATAGGTCCATAGAAGCCCCTTTTGAATAACTCCCATAGTTGGAATATTGATCCTAGATGGACTAACAAAAGTCCTATTTCATATTTTAGTAGTAGTGGATTTAAAATATCAAAAGGATATCAAAGAAGGCCTCACTCAAATTTTTTTGAAGCTATAATATTAAAGACCTTAGAGAGGTCTCAAGAAGTAACAAGGAGAAGGCTTGGAGAGCCTTATTGGAAGAGTTCCTAGAAGAACTCATTGGATAAATTTACTACCAAGGAGTATCTCCTAGTAGTAAAAGAGTTGGGACAATTATTTCCATCCAACAACAAGCCCAAGGTAGAAGGATTTGGCAAGAAGATTGTCAAATTTTAGAGTAGTTTGGAGAAGATCTCAAGACTTTCAAATTCTTAAGAAGGAGATCTAGTTTGAAGTCAAAATTTGGTAAGAGGAAGGAGATAGGAAAATCACCAAATATGAGAGATTTTGGGATTGCCATTGAAGGGTTCTTGAGTGGATATCTCAGCTACAATTTGGAGGAGGTTCCTACCAAATTTTTGAGATTAAAGAATAGCATTTCAATAAGGTTTGTGACTGCTTTCCAATCTAAAATTTATCAAATTTAAGGG
>JAQPPZ010008083.1:0-13844 GCA_028583015.1 Wollemia nobilis
ATGTGTGTCTGCAGCTTTTTGTTTCTCAATTGTCTCAAGGAAGGGATCCTTGTCTATTTCTTTTTTGTAATTATGATGCATGTGTGTTTTCTCGGGGTATACCCAAAATTTTGTATGGTAAGTTTCTTTTTTATAACAGGCTATGTGCCTTACCGGATTTAATGGCTTTGGCGGCATGTAGATTTTACATAAATAGGATCCTTAGTAAGGATATGTTCATCAATAGCCCTGGGCTGATTTTTGTTAAAGGTTTTGGGTCAACCTGTAAAGCCCGGTATTAATGTTATAGTATCTTATCTACCAATTTTTTTTTCTCTTAGCCTCTCTTCTCTTCATTAATGTCATATCATTTTCTAGATTTTTCACCATGTCTAGTATAATAGAGAGCTCATTTTCTTGGGTTGGCTAAGGAGGTGACATAGGTAGTATGGGAATAGTAGAAATAGGAGGTAATGTCAAAGAATTATGAGGCATATATATCATAGAAATATATGGTTGCCCATTCCATTTTGGGAGACCTATGCTCGATGAACGAGAAGAGCTAGAATAACTAGTATTGGGAGTTTGAGAAATATCAAGAAAATTTGATATTTTTGCTTTTGGCGGATATCTCCTAGTAGCAATAAGATATATTTCTACTTTGGATGCTTCTTGATAAATAGCAAGAAAAGTAAATATCTATGATTTTTTCATTATCATGCTGATATAGATATCATAAGCTCTTAAATAATTATATTGCTTGCTCTATGGTTGGTTTCAATCCAATGGGCACTCTTTCCTAGGTGTGGCTAAATCAAATATTAAAATCAATGATCTCTTCTTGAGGATGTTTTCTAATAATTTTGAACTGGCTAAGTAGGAAGAATAGATCCACATGCTGATTGAACTCATCTACCAGCCTACCAGTGAGTTCTACCCAAGTTGCAATGGATTGAGGAGGAAGTGCTTTGTACCAATAGAGCATTTTTCCTTTCAATGAAATAACTAGTAACCTAATCATCACATCTTCTTGAGTGATGTTGTAAATTATTGCCAAGGCTGCAACATCTAAGTAATGTTAATATGTTGTTTTACCCATCCCATCATATGAAGGCAATGTCTTCAAAGCTACAATAGGAATCGGGTTCTAGGCCACCAGGTTCAATGGACCCGTGTGGTTCTATGTAAGATAAGCTAGTGGAGAAGCGGCAACTATAGCGACTATACTTGCCTAAACTATAGCACTATTTGTAGTTATATTGGAATATGTATTGACAATAGGACTAGGTAGGACAATGGGTACAAGGGTAGTAATACTAGTAGTAGGTGGGTTTGATCTAGCAGATAAAACTGGATGCACTATTAGGCCACCAAGATGTAACTCGAAGAACTCAATGGTTTCTTCAGAGTTTCTTTCTTTAGATATGATTATAATATAGGTAAATAATAATAAGTTTTAACCAAATAAATAGATAAGGTATCTCTTTGGTCTATACCTTTGAACGAAGTCACTGGGTGATTTGATTTAGATTTTTTTTAAATATCAAAGATAAACACCAAACCTTATAGAATACTATGGTATTTTGGGTGCCTCCAAGTGTGCAAAAAAATTTTGGAACAAAATTTTCCTATGGTTGTTATTTATGCCTTGATTTTTTCAACATTGAGTAGACGGATCTGATCTTGAGATCTTCCATCTAATCTCTAGAGGAGGTTGGTTCCTTAATTATTTTTTATAAGAAAGGGAAAAGAGAATTACTGAAAGAGGGAAATATAGTTGGAGCTAGAGCTTTCTTGTGGTACAGATTAGACAACAACTAATAAAAATGCATATAATCTTACTATTTAAGCATTTATTATACCTTCACACAAAAATCATAGTTTTCAAGTGTGATTTAGATATCCATCTAACATATATATGTATTGAATTCCAACTCTAGTAATATAATTTATATTATGTATAAGTCAAGATTTTAGAACAGATACAATGTACAAATTAACTATGTGAATAGAAGCAAAGAATGTTTTAATACATAAATTTGCATGCTATGAACCAGAAGCCAATAGAAACGTAATTTATTTCTTGTATTCAGAGTACATACATCTAGTCTTGTAAACGCCTAAGAGTCGACCTATTTTTAGTATGTGTTTACCCTTATATATACCCTATGGTGAATCTTTATAATTAGTACATTCTAACATAAAATCAATTTACAAGCAATCATGCTACAATCATGCTCCAATATATTTTACATGGCTTCTAATAATAAATAAAATCCGATAGCAGAAATCTAGGATTTGATATTTTCCACTATCCATCATTAGTTACTGACACAAGATTTTGGAGGCATGTTTATTTATTTCTAATTATGTATTCGCTGGATAAAACCTATCATGTCACAAAATCATGACATTTCTTTGTTCTCTGTCTCTTTGGTACTACTTGTCAGTGAAAACTCATTATGTCACAAAATCATTACATCTTGTTTTTTAGCCTTTTTGAGCTACATGCTAGAAAAAACCTGTCATGTCGCAAAATTGCAACGTCTTCTTACTTTCTGACCTCTTTGAGTTGCTTACGGGTGAAAACTTGTTATATCATGAAATTGTAACATCTTCTTACTTTCTAGCCTCTTTGGACTATTCTTTTGCGAAAATATGTAATGTCGCAAAATCATGACATTTTGGCATTACAGCTTCCTCTTCTTCCCTGATATGGTGAAAACTCATCACGTCGTGAAATCGTGACCTTCCTCATGTGTTAGTCCTTTTTTATGCCTTATATATAAAAAATGAACACTGTTCTCTTTCATCCAAAACTCTGTTATCCCTCAAGGAAGTCTTTTTAGACTAACAGTAGCTTTAGCAAAATAATTTAGTATTCCAAAATTCACTATCTTAGTTCCAAAATCTAGGAGAGGTTACTAAACAACTTCATCCCCTTTTCCTTGATCCACATTATAGGAAATTCACCCCTCTTAACAAAGGAGCACAAAAATGATCAAGAGGCCATTAGTAGAGACCACGAAACATCACCTCTAATAGAGGGACCAACCCAAAATATAAAAATTAAAACTCAAACTTGGAAATAAATCAACACCTAACCTAATGCACACTTACAAGAAAGGAAAAAACCAAAAATTTCTAAACCAAATATTAGGGACAATACCCAAAACAATAATACTAAAACAAAAGTAATAAAACCAAAGCTATATACAACAATGTACAAGGGTGATGCAAAAATTTGGACTATCATCTCCCTGAATCCCAAATCCTATTAGCACACCTTAAATGACATATATCATGATGAGCACTCCAAGATTTATAGGATCCCAAAAATAATAATATTAGGCCACACAATATAACAATTTTAATTTTACCTCTCAACCCACCAATTTGATTTAATTCCATTAGCAATCCCATAGTGGAGTTTCAAATCATCAAATTAATAAGACAATAATTGATCTTCAATTCTTTCTTGTCTACTCCTTAAAATGCAAATTTCACAATTCAAAACATGATGTAGAATTAGACTTTCCTTTTCAAAAATGAGGTTCTGTAAGTAAGAACCTATTTCTAAAAATTTTAAAGCCAAGTCATTTTCCAAGCTTTTAGGCCAATCCAACTTATGTAGCAAATGGCAAGCATTTGGGATATCTACTAAATGAGGATCATTATAGGTTTTTATCCTAGATTTCATTATCAATTTTTGATGAACTTGATTCAACAACTCGAGCACATCTACTTCTATTTCATTAAAAAAAGCATTCTTATTAGAGGTGTGAGTAGAAATCAACTCTAATTATTCATTAACCTCCAATGGCATTTCATCATTAATAGCATTTGAATCCAATAAATGATTATGCAAACCTTTACCTAAAATTTGGATGGTGGAACACAAAAGGTGAGATTTTACCTTTGATGCATTTTTATATACCAATATTTTAAGAGGACCGGTAACTTCTTTTTTCTCATGATATTCATCGTCATCATCATGTAGTCTTTCATATTCATCCATGGCCTATTTATCAAAGACACCAAAATTAGGCACCCAATTAACAATATGTTAATTCTTTTCAAATCATAAGTCTTGTATATCTAGAGATGTATCAAATACTACATATCCCTGATCAACCCCTTGAGTTTTTTCAAATAAAACATCTCTATTTGGATCATCAATGATATCAAACCCAAACCATTCGGGTTCTAGAATTTCCTATATTTGAGGTAACATAGATATTATAGGCTCCTTAGTTGAAACAATGCTTTCAATCTCTTGAACCTCAAATGGGAACAAAGTGAGTGATTCCTTGCTTTCATCCACAATAAATGGATCATAGGAAATATTTATCACTTCATATTTTTATCTTTTGGAAAGGTGTTTAATGAACTCATCTGAGTCGTGGAAAATTCTACTTCTACAAATGGTTCATTCTTTTCTGATTGCACAGGGATTATAAAATATTCCTGCATATCAAGTGAAACAAACATTTCATCATTAGAGAATGTAGGAGTAACAAATGATTCTATATAATTCTTCCAATAATTGTCATCTATACTCATGAGATAAATTTCTATTCCATATTCCTCATAATCTTCAAATTCTTTAAGAAAATCTTCTTCAAATTCTCCTTCAATCGTTTTTGGTGACTCAAGGATTTCTATGATGGAATCATTTCTTGTATTTAGATTTGCATGATCACTGTAATCCTCATTTGTAAATAATGACTCTAAGTCATAACTTGACTCATGTTGGCTTTCTTGATCATCATAATAATTATCCTTTGAAAACAAGTGATGAAATTCTATCATGTCTTGTGGTGACTCATTAGATTTATCTATTGATTCTTCTTCAAATTCCCTTTCACTCTTTCTGAGATTATCCCAATCCTCCTATGTAAATAATGACTCCAAGACCTTTATTTCTAAAGGCTCATACATTTTCAACTTTGAGTCAATCTCTACATCTTGATGGAATTTTTCACCATAATTCTCATTGATGGATATTAAATTTGCAACATGCACCTCCTCTTGGATGATATCTAACGTGGTTGTAAAATTTGGACATTCAACTTCATCCCATTGATTGTTCACCTTAGGCATCATTTGATTCAAGGGTGCTAGATTAGATATTTGGTGTTGGTTGGAATCAATAACTTATGAAGAATGGTTTATCATGGAGGAGGTTGTGCCTTAGCCTAACTCATGGGTGGTATCTGATTATGAGCCTTGGGGTTAAGCAATGATGGTTGATCCACTTCATCCCTTTTTGAAATACACGATTGTTCTACTATTATTATTGCGGCCTCATAGACTTTAGGAAAGGATGAATCTTAAATATTTTTCCCTAGAAATATAGCAAGTAAGGGGTCTATGGCTTCATCTTACAAAATTATGTAATGTGTATCCATTTTTATATACAACCTATGGAACCTATCATTGAATTGGCTCATGGATTCATTAGGTTCCTTACAGATAGAGACAAAATGATTCTTTATCACAACTGGGTCAACCAGTTTTCCAAAATGATTGAGAAATGCTTCTTGTAGTTGAGATCAAGAAGTGATAGTACTTTGTGGTAAGTGCATGTACCAATCAAATGTGACCTCATCTAATGGATACGAAAACAACCTACAAGAAACATATTTATGTATGATTTTCAAATAAATTAACATATACTTGTATCTCTAAATATGTTCCTTGGCTTGATCCACATCATGCTTAAATTGAGGTAGATAATCTTTTGCACCTTCTAGGATTTGGTGGGTAGGAATTTTTTTAGAATGATAATAACCCTCTATCCAGGATGCCATTTCTACTTGAGTAAACATTGCCATTAAGGGACCTTACGGAATATAATTTTAATATCAAAATTTGTTAGTCAAGTAAATTATCTTGCAAAGAAGCATGAAATGAATAAAAAATTTTAAATATTTAACATATAGATCATCACATTAGCATCATCCAAAATATATGCACCAATTAAACCATGACATTAAGAACATCCTCCAATTTGTAAAATATTAACATTAATGCATCATCAATTAGAGAACTTTTCAAATCAATGAATGTGATAAAAAAAATTGTTAGCCAAGACCAATGGCTTCAAATAAACCTTTCAAGTAAACATGAAAAATCTAGCATCTAATTAGCAATAAAGTAAACCAATGCAGTCCTCCTTCTAGCACTAAAATGTTGAGTGGTAATTTTACCCAATTGCAAAACCACACTCACAATTAGGATTTTGAGACAAAACCCTCTCTTGCAAAGAAATTAATATTTCTCCAAGGTTCCTTTTACTTAATGTGTGCTTGTAATCTTATGAATATGTATCAAATAATTTCCAAGAATACGTTAGTGGTTTGCAAATAATTGTTAACAAGGGGCCCAAGCTAGTTTATTTTGTTGCTATGTTAGATATTGTTCATGAAACGTAAAAGAAATAAAAATATTATTGGCCCTCATATGACCACGATGTAAAAATCCTTAGTTCCTTTTATATTGAAGTATTTTAGGTAGATTTTATCTTATTTTGGTTAAGTAGATTTTAGAAAAGTTTTATCTTGCATTATTAAACCTTGCTTTGAGCATAAAAGAGAAGACTAAAATCTATATTTTGAAATGCAAAGTTTGAATTATGATTGGATTCATTTAATGTTGTTTTGAACATGGAAATAAAATAATCTACATGGATGACTTAATAAATGAAATAGCCTATGACATATAATATAAATTAACCCTTTGATGAAATTATGATTTTCATAAAGAGAAGTCAATTGATTGCTTTAAATGTAATAGCTTTGAAATGCCCCATAAATTATCTCCATTTCATGAAATTATGATTTTCATAAAGGAAAGTTAATTTATTTCTTGCAAAATGAAATGTAGAGCTTGAAATTTGATTTGCCTTCAAAATGTGCAATTATGTCAAATTTTAAAATTATAAAATTCTTGATAAAATATCACCTTTAAATAATTTTTATAATTTTGAAATGGCTTCAAACTAAAATCAGAATTGCATAAGATGAAACATAAAAAGCTTTTATTTTAATTGTCAAAGTTTTAAAAAAATGCAAAAGGAAGGGTTAGAAAAATTAAAATAAAACAAAAGAAGTAAAATTAATTGATGCAACTCAGAAGCTTCCTACAAACCTTGCAAGAATTAGAATCTTGCATAAAACCAACATTAGTGTGATCTGAATTCATGCAATCTAACATCCAATGTAGTGCAATATTCTAAGGAAAAGAGTGCAATATATCAAAAATAACAAGCAAGTCAACCATTAACATGCATAAAAATTGATGTATCTCCAATATATTACAGAAGAAATATCTTCAATATCAAACACAAGTGCATAATACAATACCCTAAATTGGCATCATGTGATGAACTCCAATCCAGCAGTGTGGCTTTCCTCCCAAAATATCCATCCCCTAAAACTACATTTTTCTTTCCTTTTAAAATTTTCCATAGCTCTTCATATTTCTTAATGCATCTATTTGTTTCTTATTTCTATTGTTTTGGTTTCATTCTCATATGCAGGTGATGACTGTTTCACTTCTTTCCTCCTCAACGAGGACTTTCTTCTCCATTCATAATTGCACATATCATCACTTCCATTTATTTTATCACTTAAGTAATTGTCTCTGTAGGTAATGACCTTATACAATTGTAACCTTTTGATACCCTCATTAATACCAATGAATAGATGTTGTATTGCTTATATGGACTTTAAGCAACACACCCCTTATACCAACTACATTTTATTTCTCCTTTTTGATGATACACACCCCTTCATTGTTGTTCAACTTTAATTCTTCCTTTTCCTCAACTTATGTGAAACCCTTTGGTAAGTATAGAATTCCACTTATTACTTTATTTTGGGTATTGTTATAAACACCAGCATAGATATTTTAAGGTAATTAGTGTTGCTTTATGACCATCTCAAGAACCTATATTTGTACCCATTCTCTACCAGTATATCACAAGTATCACCGTATTTTCATCATAAAGAAGAAATATTATCTGCATGATGAACGTGGGTAATGCTACATATTCCCATACTTTGTAGTATATGTATATATATACATATATAAATTTGAATAAAATGATGAACAACAACCAGAACACAGATCCTCTTTCATCCGATAATGTGATGTACTGTATGTGACCGATAACATGTTGAAGTCATCATCGACCAAGGCCTATTGTGACTCTCATTTCTCAATCTACATATATGCCAATGGCACGTTTTGATGGTCTAAATTACTCTCTAGTTGTATAATCTACCAATATTTGCTCACTGTCACGTCTAGTGCTCTACATTATCTCTGTATCCATCACAATCTAGGTAATCATCGATAGTTCATCTACACCTCATCTATCACACTCGTCCCAGTATACACCTAGATCCCTATCCACCTTGCTTAGCTTATGCTTTATGCATCCACCTATGTGTTTGTTAGAGTCAACTGACCATATCTGCCACATAATATTATATCATCTAGTGGGGATTGACCATGTGCCTACATTTCAGTTTATTTCTTGTATGTCTAACCATGCACCATAGGTCCATGTCATGTCAACCACTGCATTTCCTCTTTGACGCATTGCATTTACTCGTGTATTATTTCTCAATAATAGCATTGAAATATATCTTACACAATATTTATTGTTCTAAACACATCCTCTTGATCCCACAAATATTATTGCTACATTCTAAAATATTACCACTGTAGAATGCATCACATGGTATAGGGTCATATATAAGTTGAGTCATATATCCAACATTATTGATCATCTAAATTTATGGCTATCATTCTACATTGGACACACCACATCCACACTATGCTATGTCAGTTCTAGATAGGGATTCACCATTTTGAGTCTCCACATGCTATGTATCCATCATGGTTATCACCAGTCTAGCCCATATAATGTCCATGTCACCACAACATCTTCAACCCTAAAAGCCTTTAAATCCCTATTGGGAACTACCAGTCCATCGCATTGCCATAATATCTTATCCATATAGTCACCTATGTTGTTTACCAAGTAGGATGATAGTCCTGATGTTCAATGGTCCTGAGCTATTCACTTCCTATCACTCCAAATCACCGTCAAGTTTGGTCTTAGTCCCCATAAATTATCCATGCTATATTTTTATTTTTATGTTACTGTGTCATCAGTCTGCTAGTCATTGTATGGGTCCACATAAGCTATAGTGGGGTCTACCGTGTAGTTCTACTTCTTGCTATCCACTCAAATTTTCCATCACCAACTTTTCTTCTATATCATCTTGATCTACGTCAACATCCTTTCTTGAGATTGAACCTCAAACAACCCCATAGTAGACTCTAACTCTTCTTTGTCTTCATCCATATTTGAGGTGTGCCACGTCAAATTTACCTCTATTGTACTATCAAAACTGGGTGTTAGGCCATTTCATACTTGATCATGTGGCTATGCTAGGTCATGTAGCTGCATCACAAACATTGCATTAATCCACATGGTATTAGATCTCCACATTATCCAAGGTGGTCCAAGGTCTACGTATCAACACATCTATGCCATCATCCTAGCCAACTTGTCCACCCATGCCTATGTGTCGGTAGGGTCTACATCATGCATCCCAAAAAACTACTGCAAATCATCCTCAATGTTTGTGAGTCCAAGTTCAAACATCCACCTTCATTCCAAATCATCATTATCACCCACATCGATAATGTCATCACCACCTCTTATCACATGGTAGGGTCCATGTCAATCACTTGGGATCCACATCGATCACTTTGGAACTCACTTTGAATACTGTGTCAACCCCCTCTTATCATCTGCACATAATAAATATACATGCATTAAGTTATTTAGATGCAATGATCTCAATATATCACATAACCCATATAAATGAAAGGCTCCCAAAGCATAATGATATGGTCATCCTTTATATGCTTTAATTTATTTGCATCATATGACTATATATATATATATATATATATATATATTTACTTATTTATTTATTTGTTTTTTAATCTTATTTTATATTTCTTTTTTATTTATTTTCATTATATATATTATATTTAAAAATATATATATCTATATATATACTTATTTATTTATTTATTCATTTTTTCTTTTATATATAAAGCTTTATTGATTTAATCCATTTCAAAAGTTTGAAATGGTTAAATCCAAACACTAAAATTAACCCACAAATAACCAATTAAAATGTAAAAACCAAAAGCTAACCTACACATTAAATAAAAATGAAAATAGACCCTAGTCCAAGATTGAACTTTGGACTCTACAAATAAAATCACCAAAATAAGACCACAAGTCCAAAGAAAACTTAAAATAAAAGGTGGGTCCCAAAATTTTGGGGTAAGTTGTGCAATGGCCACAACACCTAGTTAACTACTAGATGGTAATTTCAAAATATAGAAAGGATTATGAAATTGAGAACTAATATTGCTCATAACCCTAGGATAAGGGCTTTGTATTCAATGATATTGTTGGTGTATAAAAATTTAAATCTTTAAGGACAAAGGGATTAGCTATTATTAAGGGTTGAACAAGATAACTCTTGCCTTCATTCCTTTGACAAATTGGCACCATTGAAGTACAAAGTCCAAGAGTGAGATTGATTTGCTTCTAGGGTGAAGACTGACTCATCTAGAAAGTCTGCTACTAAGGGATATCTAACTTATAAAGGTGTGATTTCTAATTTAATAGTAATGAATTAACCTTTCAAAAAAAATTTATTAACAAACTCAAGATCTAATTCACTAAACACAATGACCCACTTAATAGTTCATCTTGAGAGATGATTCTTGGACATGATATAAAAAGAGATTGACCCTCACAATAATAGAGGTTTTATGGTTAAGTATATAGTGTCTAATATTTTGAAAATAAAAAACTATGACTAGACAAAGCTTCTCTAAATGGATTTATCAAGCTTTATAAATGTCTAAATTCTTTTTGATGTAGAAAATAGCCCTTTCTCTATGTTAGTCATTGTACTACACCAACATATCTCTTAAGGGATGGCCAATGGATACTATGTATAACAATAATGGATTATGTGGATTAGGTGGAATAAAAAAATATGGAGATAAAAGGTAGGATTTGAGAGCATCAAAAGCCTCTTGAAATTCAACATCCCATTTAAAGTCTACACCCTTTCTTAAAATCCTGGTGAAGGGTTAACACTTATTGGCTAGCTAAAAAATGAATATTTAAATGGCTTAGATTTTGTATTGGAGATCACTAAGCTAGGTTAAAGTTCAAGGGGGTTGCATATGGATGATAACAAATAACTTATTAGCATCAACTTTAATACCATGTTGAGGTATAATGAATTATAATTATTTTCCTAATTTCAACCAAAAAATACACATATGAGGCTTTAGTCATACCTTGTACTCCCTTAGCCACTTGAAGATGCATATTAAGTTTTGAACATGATCCTTTTAGTTTGAAGACCATTGAAGAAGATCATCAACATGGTCTCCCATGATCTCATGCATCATGTTGTGAAAGACATATTTCAAGGCTCTTTGGTAGGTAGCCCCTATGATATTTTGCCCAAAGGGCATGACTTGGTAGTAGAAGGTTCCTCATATGGTGGTCAAAGCTATTTTGGCTTGGTCTGTAGGTGTGATATTTTCTTTGATTATAGCATGAGAATCCATTTATCAAAGTTAATATTCTATATAAAATAGTGAAAGCAACTATCATGTTGATATTAGATAGAGGGAAGTTGTCCTGAGGATGTAATTTATTGATGTCCTAAAATTCAATGCATAATCTAACACTACCTACTTTCTTAGCAACAAGGACAATTCTAGAGATCCAATTAGAATAGTCAATGCTTTGATAAATCCAATGTCGATGATTTTTGGATCTCCACTTTGACTAGCAATGCAAATTTTGGATAAGATTCTTATAATTTATATTTTATGAGCTTTGTACTAGGAGTGATGACTAGATGGTGAACACTAAGAAAAAGGTCAATATTAGGTATATCGACATAATACCAAGTAAAGATATATTTTAAATTTGTCAATAGCTTGGTGTATTCCTCACACTCAGTTAGGATCAAGACCTTACCTAGCTTAAGGATATTTGGGTCTTCAAGAGTCCCAATATTTATGTCCATAACCTCAACTAGAATATGAGATTCATATTCTAACTAAGGAGGAACTAGAAACACTCCCATACTCTCTAGATATATAATATTAAAGGTTGGTTTATTGTTGTTAATTGGTTGTGAGATAATGACATTGGTGACTTAGGAAAAATATCTAGCCAAGTAGAAGTTACTTTGTGTATAATTCAAGGGGCCATCTTGAGGAGGATCATTCAAGACATCCTTTATTTCATAGTTGTTTTCATTAGCAATAAAATTAGGATATACTAAGGCTATAATATTTACACTGATAGATTGAGTAAATTTGAGAAAGCTAGGATCCATGAGGAATGATGAACCATTGTAATTTTCCTCATACCAATACAATATGTTTGAAAAATGGTGTCATGATGGGATGCCCTATCAAGATGGCTAGATTTACCTTTGCTATCAGAAGAAGAAGAGGGTAAGGGATCACTATGACTATGGATATAACCTATCTCGTAACATCCCAACAAAGATTTAATCTATAAGGGCTCTTTAATACACTAGTCATATAAGTCTAGTCCTTTTCCTTTATATCCCATATTGGAAAGCATATGCTTAGGTATGGAATATGATTTTGATAGGAAACATGAAATATATTGTTGTCTAGCTAGATAAGAGTTACTATGATGAATTTTCTCCATGTTAGTGGTACTAACACAAATGAAGAAAAAACTTCCTATTTGTTCTATTTTTCTATTGTTACTAGAAGGTAAACGTAAGGTTTGAGGAGACAAAGGAAGCTTGAATAGGTCTAGGATAAGTTAATTATTATTTTATTTGCTATAACTAATATAGATCAATTTAGCACTTTGACCTATAAGTTCATTGTAAAATGGATTATTTAAGGTGAGATACCTTAATGCATAAATGATAGGATATTGAGAAGAAGAAGATGACGATTTAAGATATGAATAGAGAGAAAAGAAAGACACTTTTATGTTTTCAACCTTGATAACCTCCCAATAGACAAAGGGTTTAAGATTAGCTAGAATCTGATAAGTATTGCCCCTATATTTATATTTAAGACATTGATGCGTAGTTTAAGGATTGGACCACATCTCATGGATCCATGACCTCATAAGAAGAATGTTTTAGGTTACGTTAAATTGCATGACATAGAAAAGAGTGTTGAGAGTGTGGGGTCCAACTCTAAGGGGTAAGACATACCACTAGCTTGAAATTCCCCATTGTCAAATTCCTTTATAACAAGATGAGATTTCTTTAAATATTGTTTTATTATCCTAAAAAAATTGATTAATCCTAGGTTATAGACATTGAAACCAAAACCATTATAAACTAAGATTAACTTGATGAACTTATCATTGATATAGTCTATGATGTCTAATGGGAGGTCTTCAACCATAGAGGATTGAGGGATTCTATCCTTATTGAATTATATAGTTTCATGGTTAACCCCCAATGGGTCTTACAATGGAAGTGAGACCAGTTAAGTTTAAAAGTCTTGATGAATGACTTGTTTACTTAAAATTTTGAGTAAGATATATCTATGAGCTAGAGAATACTAAGAAGCTCAACAAGGGAGCTTTTGGCTAGGGTACTCTCAAGTTTATGGAGGACATCAAAAGCACCCTTATTTTTGGTCCTTGATTAAATGATTAAAGGTGGTCATTTGAATGAGTCATTTTTTAAAACGGATTAAGGGAGGTCTTGAGGGTTGATAGGATG
>JAQPPZ010008084.1:0-13644 GCA_028583015.1 Wollemia nobilis
ATGATGCAGGAGCATCCGGTGGCGAAGTTGCAATCTTGCATCACCCAAAATGTGTTTTTTTCTTAAGTACTAAAACTGTCGCGATATCGCGACGCTTTTTGAAGAAGGGCACCAGCGGGCCAAACTGTCGCGATATCGCGACGTTTTTTTGAAAAGCACGGTCGGGATGCCAAACTATCGCGAAATCGTGACATTTCTAAAGCAGCGCAGTCGGGACGCCAAACTGTCGCGAAATCGTGACATTTCTAAAGAAGCGCAGTCGGGACGCCAAACTGTCACGAAATCGTGACATTTCTGTTGCAACGTGGTCTGGACGCAAAATGGTCGCGAAATCGTGACACTTCCGGAAGCAGGATTTGAAAGCACAGGGACATCTTTGGCAAAAAGGTTCTAAGGCACAAGAATGGTCGCGAAATCGTGACACCTTCGAAGGCAAGCTTAAAGGACGTCGCGAAATCGCGACACCTTCAAAGATAAAGTTTAAAAGACGTCGCGAAATCGTGACACTTCTGGGAGGCAAGACTTGGAAGCATAAAGACATCGCAACACCTTCGAAGGCAGAGCTCAAAGATGTCGCGAAATCGCGACATATCCGGAGGAAAGGTTCCACAATGCAAAGATGTCACGAAATCGCGACACTTCCGAGCCAAGACGTACGGAATGCAAAGATGTCGCGAAATCGTGACATGTCGCGGTTTCGCGGCCCAAGGGAGGAAGGCGAGTAAGAAAGGCCTAGACGTCGCGATTTCGTGACGTGTAGCGAAATCGCGGCCCCAAGGAGGAGAGAGAAGCCTAACGTCAAAACGTCGCGATATCGCGACCAAAGAGGAGAGAGAAAGTGTTGGGGCAAAAACGTCGCGATATCGCGACCAGAGCTCTCACGACGTTGACCAGCCGGCGATTACAGAGACCAGTGCAGAGGGACACGTGGCGTGAAGTTACAGGTGGCCCGAGAGTATGAAGCGGTTACAGAGAGCATGGCAGTAGGACACGTGGCATCAACTGCAAGCGGCCATGGCGCATTCTTATGAATGATGACTTGGCGGAGGATCGACGAGCGGCCGCAGGGCATGCCGCCACTACGAGCCATGATTTTTTTTGATGCACTGGCAAGCATCATGCGAGCGGGACAGAGCATTCGTGCGGGCGGTATGGGGAGTCTCGCATTCAAGGTAATGATGGTCCAAAGAGAGTCGGGCCTGGGGATAAAAAAAGGCCCGCACTTTGCGTAATGATGGAGAAGGAGGTGGCGGCCGAGGATAAAAGGCGCGCATGCATTGTATTGAAGGACTCTTGGCCATTTATTTTTGGGGATAGTTGTGTATTCGAGGAGAGACCTCTATTTAATGAAACTTGCTGGAATTTTGCTCTGTGCATTGTTGATTTCTGCATTCTTTTGCTGTGTGTTGTGTGTAGCTCTATATCAAGTGGTATCAGAGCAGGTTGGTTCTGAGAGTGCAAACCGATCCCCGAACAGAGAGGCAGTTTGCGCCAGGACCGTGGTTGTGGGGTTGTGAAGAAGAAGCAAGATGCCTCCGCGTAGAGACCATGGTGGTATAAGGCACAGGCGAGCAAGAAGGGAGGAGGTCGATCTAAGAGCCCTCGCAGAGGCAAGTTGAGGCCCTGCAAGAGGAAATTAGAAGAGGAGTCGAGCCGAGAAGGGAAGAACCCAGCGAAGATGAAGTGTGGGAAGAAGAGGTTCCATCCGATGAGGAAGAGGCCTTGGATCCAGCAGAGGCTAGGCTGTATAGGGCTATCTCCCAGATCGGGAAGAAGCCAAAATTTGACGTCTCCACTTACTCTGGGAACCTCAACCCTGAGGAGTTGATAGACTGGATCAACGACATGGAGGAGTATTTTGAATACGAAGAGATATCAGATCCAAATCGGATCAGGTTCGCGAAAACCAAGCTGAAGGGACATGCTAGCATCTGGTGGAAAGGAGTGCAGTTGGAAAGGAACAGGAGGGGAAAGGAAAGGATCACCAGGTGGGATAGGATGGTAGAGAAACTAAAGAGGCAGTTCATCCCTACAGATTATGAGCTGGATTTGTTAAAGAAAATGCAGAGTCTTCGACAGGCTAGTAAGACTGTCAAGGAATATACTGAAGAGTTCTATCAAATCTCTATCAGAATCGGCCATTCGGAGGCGAACAAAGAGAAGGTCGCACGTTACATAAATGGATTGCGAACCAGCATTCAAGAAGAGCTGGGGCTGGTTAGAATGAGCACAGTGGAGGATGCATATCAGTTTGCATTAAAAGTGGAAGAGAAACTAAATAGAAGGTTTGATGGCAAGCAGAGAGGGAAGGACAGGGGTGGAAGAGCTGGTGGAAGAGGCAATGGTGGAAGATACAAAGATTTTGGGAAAATTGGTGAAGCTAGCAGCAGCCAAAAACAGAAAGAGGTGAAAGAGGAGGATGACCAACGCCCACGCAATCAGAGCAACAACTACCCAAGAGGAAGAGGTAGGTCTGGGCGAGGGTTTGGAAGAGGTGTCTTTAGAGGAACCTGCTTCAACTGCGGAGAGGAAGGACACAGGGCATACAACTGCCCGCAAGCATCAAGAGAGGCCAAATCGAAGACCTGAGGGTCAGGCCCGAGCCGCTGTAGCAGACGAAGGTGTAGAGTCTGAGCACTCAGAGGAGGCAGAAAGAGGAGAAGCCATGATCATCAGAAGAGTCCTGTTAAATGAAGAAGAAAAGGGAGACCAAAGGAACAACCTATTTCGAACAAGATGCAAGTGTGCAGGCAAGGTATGTAACATCATCATTGATAATGGAAGCACTGACAATTTGGTTTCTAAGGAAATGGTTTCCAAGCTGCAGCTAGAGAGGAGAAAACACCCGCACCCTTATCGAATTGCATGGTTGCAAAAGGACCATCGGGTCGTTAGTGAGTGAGCAATGTCCGGTGAAGTTCAACATTGGAACTTACCGAGATGAGGTTTTATGTGACATCTTGCCCATGGATGCATGTCACCTGCCGCTTGGGAGACCATGGCGGTTTGATCGAAGTGTTGTCCATGATGGTCGAGCCAACACATATTCTCTGTCAAAGAATGGAGTTCGCCATAAGTTAAAACCCCTGAAGGAGGCGGATGAGAAAGTATGCAGCAGTGCACGAGTCTGTCTAGTTGATGGCAGAAGATTCTTGGAAGGCCTGAAGCCGGATCATATGTGCTATGCTATAATCCCCAGGGTTAGGGAAGAAGGATGCAAGGAGATTCCAATGGAAGTCATGGGACTGTTAGAAGAATTCCCGGATATCATTTCTGACAATGTTCCTGAAGGTTTACCACCTGTTAGGAAGATCAGTCACCACATAGATTTGGTGCCTGGATCGAGCTTGCCAAACAAGGCTGCACATCGAATGACGCTTGTGGAGACTGAGGAATTAAATCGGCAAGTTCAAGATCTGTTGAAGAAGGGCCTGATAAGGGAGAGTCTTAGTCCATGTGTTGTACCAGCAGTATTAGCACCCAAGAAGGATGGAGAATGGAGGATGTGCACCGACTCTCGGGCAATCAACAAGATCACCATTAAATATAGGTTCCCACTGCCGAGAATGGATGATATCATGGACTGCTTGAGTGGAGCTGAGTACTTCACAAAAATTGATTTGAAAAGTGGATACCATCAGATCCGCATTAGAGAAGGGGATGAGTGGAAGACAACCTTTAAAACCAGAGAGGGGTTGTATGAGTGGTTGGTTATGCCATTTGGATTAACCAATGCACCTAGTACCTTTATGAGGTTAATGAATGAGGTTCTGAAGGAATTTCTGGGCAAATTTGTTATTGTTTACTTGGATGATATACTAATTTTTAGCAGAACCTTAGAGGAGCACCTGATGCACATCAGGAAGGTTCTTGAGAAACTACGGGAGGAGCAGTTATTGATCAATCTGAAGAAGTGCAACTTTGTGAAGAAGGAGTTGGTATACCTGGGATTTGTCATATCAGCAAATGGTCTCAAGATGGACCCCGAAAAGGTGAAGGCTATCCTAGAATGGCCTGTCCCAAGAAGTGTGACCGAGGTTAGATCATTTCATGGTCTGGCCAGTTTCTACAAAAAATTTATTAGAAACTTCAGCAGTATTTGTGCATCTCTTACAGAGACAATGAAGGGGAACAAGAAGGAATTCCAGTGGACAGTTGGAGCAGATAAAAGCTTTGCTATGCTGAAGAAGAAGGTCACTGAGCAACCCGTATTAGCACTTCCAGATTTCAATAAGGTGTTTCAGGTAGACTGCGATGCGAGTGGCAGTGCGATAGGAGCCGTCTTGAGCCAAGAAGGTAGGCCTGTAGCTTATTTCAGCGAGAAGCTCAATGATGCCAGGAGAAAGTATTCGGTATATGATCAAGAGTTCTATGCCATAGTTCAAGCACTCAAGAAATGGAGGCACTATTTGTTGCCCAAGGAGTTTGTTCTCTATACCGACCATCAAGCGCTGCAGTATATTAACAGTCAGGGAAAATTGAATCAGAGGCACCTGAAATGGGTAGAGTTCCTGCAGAGCTATACCTTTGTCTTGAAGCATCGAAGTGGAAGATCCAATAGGGTGGCAGATGCATTGAGTAGGAGGCAATGTCTGATGACAGAAATGAGAGTGGAGGTTGTAGGGTTTTCTGAGCTCAAGAACTTATACCCTGCAGACCCCGATTTCGTAGAAGCTTGGAAAGCCTGCACTGCGCCTGTTGCGTTGGATAGGACTAAATGGTTGGATTACCTGATTCAAGATGGAATGTTGTTTAGGGGGAACCAATTGTGCATTCCGAGGAGCTCAATGAGAGAGAACCTCATTAAAGAAAAGCACAGTGGGGGTTTAGCTGGACACTTTGGTCGTGACAAGACCATCTCATTGGTTAGTGAAAACTATTATTGGCCACAATTGCAGCAGGATGTGGCAAAGTTTGTGCAGAGTTGCAGGATTTGCCAGATGGCAAAGGGTGTGAGGCAACCTACTGGTTTGTATCAACCGCTACCTATACCCGAAAGGCCGTGGGAAGATATTAGTATGGATTTTGTGCTTGGTTTGCCTAGGACGCAGAGGGGGCACGATTCCATATTTGTGGTAGTGGACAGATTTTTGAAAATGGCACATTTTATCCCGTGCCAGAAGACTAGCGATGCGGTCCATGTAGCTGGTTTGTTCTTTAAGGAAGTGGTACGCCTTCATGGGCTGCCAAGAAGCATTGTGTCGGACAGGGATACCAAGTTTGTAGGTTATTTTTGGAAGACCCTGTGGAAGAAACTGAAGACGGAGTTAAAGTTCAGTTCTGCATACCACCCCCAAACAGATGGCCAAACAGAGGTGGTTAATAGGAGTTTGGGCAACCTACTACGATGCTTGGTAGGGGACAAGCCCAAGGGATGGGATCTAATTCTACCGCAAGCTGAGTTTGCGTATAACAGCTCGGTCAATCGGAGTACCAACAAGTCACCATTCCAGATTATCTATGGGAGCAGCCCAAGGAACGCTTCAGAGTTAAGAAGGCTAGATACAAGGGAGAAATGCAGTGCTGAAGCAGAAGACTTTGCTGAACACCCGAAGGGAGTGCATGAGGAAGTGACAAAACACATTGCCAAGATGAATGCTCAGTACAAGACAAGGGCGGATCAAAAACGCAGAGCTAAGGAGTTCCAAGTAGGAGATTCGGTCATGGTCCATCTGAGGAAGGAACGGTTTCCTGCCAAGACCTACAATAAACTCAAAATGAAGAAATTTGGGCCATGCAAGATCATTGGCAAACGGGATTCGGGTAATGCCTACGAGGTGGAGTTACCAAGCGAACTTAACATCTCCCCCGTGTTTAACATCTCGGATTTGGTCGAGTATCATGAAGGAGAAAGCAGTGAGATACCCAGTCCAGATCTGTGGAGCATTCCAGCAGCCATCCCAGTTGCGGACGAGATAGAAGAAGTTCGGATATGCGTGAGGGCCGAAGTACTAGGAACAGGAGTTACTCGGAGTATTTAATCAAATGGAAGGGCCGACCCATTGAAGATGCGACTTGGCTATCCAAAGGCCGAGGTTGATCGCCTGGGTCTACCTCGGAAAGATCAGAAGTGAGGTCACTTCTCAAACTCACCCCGGGTGTCTGATGCGAGAGCATCCGGTGGCGAAGCTGCAATCTTGCATCACCCAAAATGTATTTTTTTCTTAAGTACTAAAACTGTCGCGATATCGCGACGCTTTTTGAAGAAGGGCACCAGCGGGCCAAACTGTCGCGATATCGCGACGTTTTTTGAAAAAGCAAGGTCGGGCACCAAACTGTCACGAAATCGCGACATTTCTAAAGCAGCGCAGTCAGGACGCCAAACTGTCGCGAAATCGTGACATTTCTAAAGAAGCGCTCGGACGCCAAACTGTCACGAAATCACGACATTTCTGTAGCAACGTGGTCTGGACGCCAAATGGTCGCAAAATCGTGACACTTCCGGAAGCAAGATTTGAAAGCACAGGGACATCTTTGGCAAAAAGGTTCTAAGGCACAAGAATGGTCGTGAAATCGTGACACCTTCGAAGGCAAGCTTAAAGGACGTCGCGAAATCGTGACACCTTCAAAGATAAAGTTTAAAAGACGTCACGAAATCGTGACACTCTACGGAGGCAAGACTTGGAAGCATAAAGACATCGCAACACCTTCGAAGGCAGAGCTCAAAGATGTCGCGAAATCATGACATATCCGGAGGCAAGGTTCCACAATGCAAAGATGTCACGAAATCGCGACACTTCCGAGCCAAGACGTACGGAATGCAAAGATGTCGCGAAATCGTGACATGTCGCGGTTTCGCGGCCCAAGGGAGGAAGGCGAGTAAGAAAGGCCTAGACGTCGCGATTTCGCGACGTGTAGCGGAATCGCGGCCCCAAGGAGGAGAGAGAAGCCTAACGCCAAAACGTCGCGATATCGCGACCAAAGAGGAGAGAGAAAGTGTTGGGGCAAAAATGTCGCGATATCGCGACCGGAGCTCTCACGACGTTGACCAGCCGACGATTACGAGGGACCGGTGCGAGAGGGACACGTGGCGTGAAGTTACGGGTGGCTCGAGAGTATGAAGCGGTTACGGGGAGCATGGCAAGAGGACACGTGGCATCAACCGCAAACGGCCATGGCGCATTCTTATGAATGATTGACTTGGCAGTGGATCGACAGGCGGTTGCAGGGCATGCCGCCACTACAAGCCATGATTTTTTTTTGATGCACCTGGCAGCATCATGCAGGTGGGACAGAGCATTCGTGCGGGCGGTATGGGGAGTCTCGCATTCAAGGTAATGATGGTCCAAAGAGAGTCGGGCCTGGGAAAAAAAAGGCCCGCACTTTGCGTAATGATGGAGAAGGAGGTGGCGGTCGAGGATAAAAGGCGCGCATGCATTGTATTGAGGGACTCTTGGCCATTTTATTTTTGGGGATAGCTGTGTATTCGAGGAGAGACCTCTGTTTTAATGAAACTTGCTGGAATTTTTGCTGTGCATTGTTGATTTCTGCATTCTTGTTGTGTGTTGTGTGTAGCTCTATATCAAGTGGTATCAGAGCAGGTTGGTTCTGAGAGTGCAAACCGATCGCCGAACAGAGAGGTAGTTTGCGCCAGGACCGTGGTTGTGGGGTTGTGAAGAAGAAGCAAGATGCCTCCACGTAGAGACCGTGGTGGTATAAGGCACAGGCGAGCAAGAAGGGAGGAGGTCGATCTAAGAGCCCTGCAGAGGCAAGTTGAGGCCCTGCAAGAGGAAATTAGAAGAGGAGTCGAGCCGAGAAGGGAAGAACCCAGCGAAGATGAAGTGTGGGAAGAAGAAGTTCCATCCGATGAGGAAGAGGCCTTGGATCCAACAGAGGCTAGGCTGTATAGGGCTATCTCCCAGATCGGGAAGAAGCCAAAATTTGACGTCTCCACTTACTCTGGGAACCTCAACCCCGAGGAGTTGATAGACTGGATCAACGACATGGAGGAGTATTTTGAATACGAAGAGATATCAGATCCAAATCGGATCAGGTTCGCAAAAACCAAGCTGAAGGGACATGCTAGCATCTGGTGGAAAGGAGTGCAGTTGGAAAGGAACAGGAGGGGAAAGGAAAGGATCACCAGGTGGGATAGGATGGTAGAGAAACTAAAGAGGCAGTTCATCCCTACAGATTATGAGCTGGATTTGTTGAAGAAAATGCAGAGTCTTCGACAGAGCTAGTAAGTCTCGTCAAGGAATATACTGAAGAGTTCTATCAAATCTCTATCAGAACCGGCCATTCGGAGGCGAACAAAGAGAAGGTCGCACGTTACATAAATGGATTGCGAACCAGCATTCAAGAAGAGTCAGGGCTGGTTAGAATGAGCACAGTGGAGGATGCATATCAGTTTGCATTAAAAGTGGAAGAGAAACTAAATAGAAGGTTTGATGGCAAGCAGAGAGGGAAGGACAGGGGTGGAAGAGCTGGTGGAAGAGGCAATGGTGGAAGATACAAAGATTTTGGGAAAACTGGTGAAGCTAGCAACGGCCAGAAATAGAAAGAGGTGAAAGAGGAGGATGACCGACGCCCACGCAATCAGAGCAACAACTACCCAAGAGGAAGAGGTAGGTCTGGGCGAGGGTTTGGAAGAGGTGTCTTTAGAGGAACCTGCTTCAACTACGGAGAAGAAGGACACGGGGCATACAACCGCCCGCAACATCAAGAGAGGCCAAATCGAAGACCCGAGGGTCGGGCCCGAGCCGCCGTAGTGAGACGAAGGTGTAGAGTCCGAGCACTCAGAGGAGGCAGAAAGAGGAGAAGCCATGATTATCAGAAGAGTCCTGTTGAATGAAGAGGAAAAGGTAGACCAAAGGAACAGACTGTTTCGAACAAGATGCAAGTGCGCAGGCAAGGTATGTAATATCATCATTGATAATGGAAGCACTGACAATTTGGTTTCAGAGGAAATGGTTTCCAAGCTGCGATTGGAAAGGAGAAAACACCCACACCCTTATCGAATTGCATGGCTGCAAAAGGACCATCGGGTCGTTGGTGAGTGAGCAATGCCCGGTGAAGTTCAACATTGGAACTTACCAAGATGAAGTTTTATGTGACATCTTGCCCATGGATGCATGTCACCTGTCGCTTGGGAGACCATGGCAGTTTGACCGAAGTGTTGTTCATGATGGTCGAGCCAACACATATTCTCTGTCAAAGAATGGAGTTCGCCATAAGTTAAAACCCCTGAAGGAGGCGGATGAGAAAGTATGCAGCAGTGCACGAGTCTGTCTAGTTGATGGCAGAAGATTCTTGGAAGGCCCGAAGCCGGATCATATGTGCTATGCTATAATCCCCAGGGTTAGGGAAGAAGGATGCAAGGAGATTCCAATGGAAGTCATGGGACTGTTAGAAGAATTCCCTGATATCATTTCTGACAATGTTCCTGAAGGTTTACCACTCGTTAGGAAGATCAGTCACCACATAGATCCGGTGCCTGGATCGAGCTTGCCAAACAAGGCTGCACATCGAATGACGCCTGTGGAGACTGAGGAACTAAATCGGCAAGTTCAAGATCTGTTGAAGAAGGGACTGATTAGGGAGAGTCTTAGTCCATGTGCTGTACCAGTAGTATTAGCACCCAAGAAGGATGGAGAATGGAGGATGTGCACCGACTCTCGGGCAATCAACAAGATCACCATTAAATACAGGTTCCCACTGCCGAGAATGGATGATATCATGGACTGCTTGAGTGGAGCTGAGTACTTCACAAAAATTGATTTGAAAAGTGGATACCATCAGATCCGCATTAGAGAAGGGGATGAGTGGAAGACAACCTTCAAAACCAGAGAGGGGCTGTATGAGTGGTTGGTTATGCCATTTGGATTAACCAATGCACCTAGTACCTTTATGAGGTTAATGAATGAAGTTCTGAAGGAATTTTTGGGCAAATTTGTTATTGTTTACTTGGATGATATACTAATTTTTAGCAGAACCTTAGAGGAGCACCTGATGCACATCAGGAAGGTTCTTGAGAAACTGCGGGAGGAGCGATTATTGATCAATCTGAAGAAGTGCAACTTTGTGAAGAAGGAGCTGGTATACCGGGATTTGTCATATCAGCAAATGGTCTCAAGATGGACCCCGAAAAGGTGAAGGCTATCCTAGAATGGCCTGTCCCAAGGAGTGTGACCGAGGTTAGATCATTTCATGGTCTGGCGGTTTCTACAAAAAATTTATTAGAAACTTCAACAGTATTTGTGCATCTCTTACTGAGACAATGAAGGGAAACAAGAAGGAATTCCAGTGGACAGTTGGAGCAGATAAAAGCTTTGCTATGCTGAAGAAGAAGGTCACTGAGCAACCCATTTTAGCACTTCCAGATTTCAATAAGGTGTTTCAGGTAGACTGCGATGCGAGTGGCAGTGCGATAGGAGCCGTCTTGAGCCAAGAAGGTAGGCTTGTAGCTTATTTCAGCGAGAAGCTCAATGATGCCAGGAGAAAGTATTCGGTATATGATCAAGAGTTCTATGCCATAGTTCAAGCACTCAAGAAATGGAGGCACTATCTGTTGCCGAAAGAGTTTGTTCTCTATACCGACCATCAAGCGCTGCAGTTTATTAACAGTCAGGGAAAATTGAATCAGAGACACCTGAAATGGGTAGAGTTCCTGTAGAGCTATACCTTTGTGCTTGAAGCATCGAAGTGGAAGATCCAATAGGGTGGCAGATGCATTGAGTAGGAGGCAATGTCTGATGACAGAAATGAGAGTGGAGGTTGTAGGGTTTGCTTGAGCTCAAGAACTTATACCCTGCAGACCCCGATTTCGTAGAAGCTTGGAAAGCCTGCACTGCGCCTGTTGCGTTGGACAGGACTAGATGGTTGGATTACCTGATTCAAGATGGAATGTTGTTTAAGGGGGAACCAGTTGTGCATTCCGAAGAGCTCAATGAGAGAGAACCTCATTAAAGAGAAGCACAGTGGGGGTTTAGCTGGACACTTTGGTCATGACAAGACCATCTCATTGGTTAGTGAAAACTATTACTGGCCACAATTGCAGCAGGATGTGGCAAAGTTTGTGCAGAGTTGCAGGATTTGCCAGATGGCAAAGGGTGTGAGGCAGCCTACTGGTTTGTATCAACCGCTACCTATACCTGAGCGGCCGTGGGAAGATATTAGTATGGATTTTGTGCTTGGTTTGCCTAGGACGCAGAGGGGGCATGATTCCATATTTGTGGTAGTGGACAGATTTTTGAAAATGGCACATTTTATCCCGTGCCAGAAGACTAGCGATGCGGTCCATGTAGCTGGTTTGTTCTTTAAGGAAGTGGTACGCCTTCATGGGCTACCAAGAAGCATTGTGTCGGACAGGGATACCAAGTTTGTAGGTTATTTTTGGAAGACCCTCTGGAAGAAATTAAAGACGGAGTTAAAGTTCAGTTTTGCATACCACCCGCAAACAGATGGCCAAACAGAGGTGGTTAATCGGAGTTTGGGCAACCTACTGCGATGCTTGGTAGGGGACAAGCCCAAGGGATGGGATCTAATTCTGCCGCAAGCTGAGTTTGCGTATAACAGCTCGGTCAATCGGAGTACCAACAAGTCACCATTCCAGATTATCTATGGGAGCAGCCCAAGGAACGCTTCAGAGTTAAGAAGGCTAGATACAAGGGAGAAATGCAGTGCTGAAGCGTAGAAGACTTTGCTGAACACTTGAAGGGAGTGCATGAGGAAGTGACAAAACACATTGCCAAGATGAATGCTCGAGTACAAGACAAGGGCGGATCAAAAACGCAGAGCTAAGGAGTTCCAAGTAGGAGATTCGGTCATGGTCCATCTGCGGAAGGAACGGTTTCCTGCCAAGACCTACAACAAACTCAAAATGAAGAAATTTGGGCCATGCAAAATCATTGGCAAACGGGATTCGGGTAATGCCTACGAGGTGGAGTTACCAAGTGAACTTAACATCTCCCCCGTGTTTAACATCTCAGATTTGGTTGAGTATCATGAAGGAGAAAGCAGTGAGGTACCCAATCCAGATTTGTGGAGCATTCCGAGAGCCATCCCGATTGCGGACGAGATAGAAGAAGTTCTGGATACGCGTGAGGGTCGGAGTACTCGGAACAGGAGTTACTCGAGTATTTAATCAAATGGAAGGGCCGACCCATAGAAGATGTGACTTGGCTATCCAAGGCAGAGGTTGATCGCCTGGGTCTACCTCGAAAAGATCAGAAGTGAGGTCACTTCTCAAACTCACCCCGGGTGTCTGATGCAGGAGCATCCGGTGGCGAAGCTGCAATCTTGCATCACCCAAAATGTGTTTTTTTCTTAAGTACTAAAACTGTCGCGATATCATGACGCTTTTTGAAGAAGGGCACCAGCGGGCCAAACTGTCGCGATATCGCGACGTTTTTTGAAAAAGCACGGTTGGGATGCCAAACTGTCGTGAAATCGTGACATTTCTAAAGCAGCGCAGTCGGGATGCCAAACTGTCGTGAAATCGTGACATTTCTAAAGCAGCGCAGTCGGGACGCCAAACTGTCACGAAATCGTGACATTTCTGTTGCAACGTGGTCTGGACGCAAAATGGTCGCGAAATCGTGACACTTTCGAAAGCAGGGTTTGAAAGCACAGGGACATCTTTGGCAAAAAAGGTTCTAAGGCACAAGAATGGTCACGAAATCGTGACACCTTCGAAGGCAAGCTTAAAGGACGTCGCGAAATCGCGACACCTTCAAAGATAAAGTTTAAAAGACGTCGCGAAATCGTGACACTTCTGGGAGGCAAGACTTGGAAGCATAAAGACATCGCAACACCTTCGAAGGCAGAGCTCAAAGATGTCGCGAAATCGTGACATATCCGGAGGCAAGGTTCCACAATGCAAAGATGTCACGAAATCGCGACACTTCCGAGCCAAGACGTACGGAATGCAAAGATGTCGCGAAATCGCGACATGTCACGGTTTCGCGGCCCAAGGGAGGAAAGCGAGTAAGAAAGGCCTAGACGTCACGATTTCACGACGTGTAGCAGAATCGCGGCCCCAAGGAGGAGAGAGAAGCCTAACGTCAAAACGTCATGATATCGCGACCAAAGAGGAGAGAGAAAGTGTTGGGGCAAAAACGTCACGATATCGCGATAGGGCGCTCACGACGTTGACCAGCCGGCGACTGCAGGGACCAGTGCAGAGGGACACGTGGCGTGAAGTTACAGGTGGCCCGAGAATATGAAGCGGTTATAGGAAGCATGGCAACAGGACACGTGGCATCAACTGCAAACGGCCATGGCGCATTCTTGTGAATGATTGACTTGGCAGTGGATCGACAGGCGGCTGCAGGGCATGCCGCCACTACAGGCCATGATTTTTTTTTATGCACCTGGCAGCATCATGCAGGCGGGACAGAGCATTCGTGCGGGCGGTATGGGGAGTCTCGCATTCAAGGTAATGATGGTCCAAAGAGAGTCGGGCCTGGGGATAAAGAAAAAGGCCCGCACTTTGCGTAATGATAGAGAAGGAGGTGGCGGCCGAGGATAAAAGGCGCGCATGCATTGTATTGAAGGACTCTTGGCCATTTATTTTTGGGAAATTGTTGTGTATTCGAGGGGAGACCTCTGTTTTTAATGAAGCTTGCTGGAATTTTGCCTGTGCATTGTTAATTTCTGCATTCTTGTTGTGTGTTGTGCGTAGCTCTATATCATAGTCTAACA
>JAQPPZ010008085.1:0-15580 GCA_028583015.1 Wollemia nobilis
TTTTTTTTTTGAATGAAAGGACCTTATATTAATTGGAAATAATCACTTTCATACAAAAATGTTGGGTGGAATTAACACACCCCATGGCACACACCCAAAAAAATTACAGGATCACATGAATCAACTCAAAAAGCCAATATTACATCAGAACTGAGTAAAGAAAAGAAGACAAAATAGGGACAACTGTATGCAGTTACTGGATCAATTGGAATCAAGCGAACATCCCATCCACTAGAGGTGCGGAATTGGACTACAGTGGAGACCAATGATGCTAAGAAGTTGGAGCAGATAAATGATCTCTTCGACCACTGCGAGAATGAGCTGAAGGTGAGCCTGTGCGAGAGAAGCCACGAGTTCTGGACACATGGTTGTTGGAAGGAAGTCGGATAACAGAGCAAGGTGCATTAGCCCAATGATCCAAAAGTGATCTAAGATATTGCAGCTCCACCTGAAATTTCTCCATATGAGTAAGGATCTGTAACCAATAATCATAGAAGAGAGCATATCTAGTAGCAACAGAGAAGGAGGTAGAAGCCTCCTGTCTCCCAAATATAATATTATTTCTTGTTTTCCAGAGATGGTATAAAATACTAAGATGAAAAATATGCCAAACTTCGTTGAGGGGAAGAGAAAAATCTAGGGGATCCCCAAGTAGTGCATTAACCCAAGAACATTGCTCCAGTAAAAAGGAATTGAAAAAATAAAGAACCCAATCCCAAGCATTTTTGGCTGTTTGAAAAGACCAAAACACATGAACAAAATTGTCAGGACCTCTACAAAAAGCACAAACAGAATTAGCAACCCCCATATATTGTAACCTATGACCAAGGGGAAGGCCTTGATGTAATAAACTCCAGGCAAAAAAATAATGCTTAGGTTCAAGATAGGACTGCCAAACCACAGAAAAGCGAAGGCTCCATCTAGATTGAGAAGAAACTAGATCCCAACGGTGGTTTAAAGTATCAACTAGAGGAGAATGATGGGACAACATATGATACCCTAAAGAAGGTTTATATTTCACCAGAGGAGTATGATTAGGCCAACACCAATCAGATGACCAATGTTGTTGAAAGTTCTTACCAAAATGTAGCCAAATAGAGAAAGGAGTGTTGTCGAGAACCACATCAAAAGTTGCTCGATCATCTGGCTTAAGACCAAACTTTTGGCAAAACTGATCCCAAGAATACCAATGCTTGGTATGAGCATCAAAGAAATCTAAAAATGTTACAATACCCTTTTTGAAGAAGCGTAATGCTCTAACCCATTGAACTTGAGCCAAAGGTAGGCCCTCTAAAGTGACTACAGGAGACCACCAAGGACTTAGAGTGGATATAGAAGCTCCGGTAGATTTATCTTTACCCTACCATTGGAGCCTAGGTTTGAAAGCTTCCCATGCCTTCTAGATACTTTGCATCACAAAAGAACCTATAATTTTAAATGGGGCTGGAGATGTCAAAATGGTTTGTAAGGTCAGGCCCCACCACCCTTTCCTCCCAAAGGGCAAGCCAGAAGAGATGCAGTGCCGTACAAGAACTTTCCAAGCTTCATCACCCTGAAGTGCCCTAACAATCCATTTAGCACATAAAGAAAACCCCTAAAAATGACAGTTAAATAAACCCAGACCCCCTGCATTTTTAGGAAGACAACAAACATTCCATGCCACTATATGAAACCCCTGTTTTTGTTTATTTGAAGCCCAAAGAAAATCCCGCAAGAGCTTGTCCAACTTTTGATAACAATTTTTAGATGGGACCCAACAAGAAGAGTAATAGACATGTGTAGAAGCTAGCACCTTAGAGCAAACTTGAAACTTACCAACCAAGGAAAGCTTTTTAGTAGACCAGTAGCCCAACTTCTTCTCAATTTTTTGGACAACCATATTCCAAAGTTGAGCGAGAGAAGCCTGGAAGGCAAAAGGAATACCCAAGAATTTGAATAATTCTCCTAGTTGGATCCAATGCCAAGAGTAAGAAGCTAACCACTAAGGAAGTGGCGTGTGAGCTTGTCTATAACAAGATGTTTTCTTCCACTGAATGTTAGAACCACATGCTAAACAGAAAGTCTCAAGGCATTATAAAGCTGCATTTACTGACTGCTCATCTTCATGTAATGTCAAAAAAGAATCATCAGAAAAATGGCCATTTACCATTTTAAGAGAGGAAGCAGGTAAAGAAATACCTTTAATAATTCCTTGTGAAGTTTGATGGGCTAAAAGGTAGCCAAATGCTTCAGCAGCTAGAATAAACAGGGAAGGGGCTAATGGGCAACCCTATCGGACAGAGCGAGCCAGCTAAATACCAGTATAGTGTTGGCCATTCATCGTGAGGACTGTCGAAGCATCA
This sequence comes from Wollemia nobilis, assembly GCA_028583015.1. NCBI lineage: Eukaryota > Viridiplantae > Streptophyta > Pinopsida > Araucariales > Araucariaceae > Wollemia > Wollemia nobilis. The sequence continues at coordinate 2,343 of JAQPPZ010008085.1, forward strand.
CAAAATAACATTTTAATAGATTGTAAAAAATAGGGGCCAAAGCCAAGAGCCTAGAGGAGGGAAATAATGAAATTCCATTCAATACGATCATAGGCTTTTTCAAAGTCAAGTTTGATAAACAAAGTATCCTATCCAGAAGTTCTAGCCCATTTCATGCCTTCCCAGACAGCAAGCACATTGTCCAAGATATACCTACCCTTAACAAACCTTGTTTGCTCTGGTCGGATGAGAAGAGGTAAAATAGGCTGAAGTTTTAAGGCTAAAGCCTTAGCAATGATCTTGTAACTTACATTCAGTAAGGTAATAGGGCACCAGTTGGTTATAAGTTCTAGGTCTCCAGGCTTGGGGATAAATTTGATATTTCCTTTATTGATGAGGTGTCCTAAAGACCCAGATATCATAGCTTCTTTATAGACATGTAATAGATCAGAACCAAGCATATCCCAAAAGTCTTTATAAAATTCACAGGGGAAACCATCAATACTAGGAGCCTTATCATTAGCCATGTGAGACAGGGCATTCTTAAAATCTTCTAGGGTTAAAGGTGCATCACAACAATCTCGGTGATCCATCGAGAGCTTTTGACGAAAAACTACACAACAATCATCAAGAGATTTTTTCTAGCAGAGGTAAGAGGCTGAGAAGCAAAAACTTTTTGATAGTGTAACACAAAAGTATGAATTATATCAAGTAAATTAGTGAACCTGATTCCCTCAGATTGAATGGCTTGAAACTGTGTGGAATGAATAGGGGGCCGGAGGCACTTGAAGAACTCCTTAGAAACCCTATCACCAATTGCAAGCCAATTCAGTCATGCTCTGAGTTGAGCACCTCTAGCTTCATACAACTCTGCCTTATGAATTTCATGCCGAAGACTAGCAGCATGTGCCTAGTATGCAGAGTTGAAAGGATTAGCTTGCAGACGGAGAGTAGCTTTGATTAACTCATTCTTTAAAATTGAATTTGCTTTCCTCCTTTGTTTAGCCACATACTTGCCAAGGATGCGAAGTACAATAGTAGTACGAGAGATAGCATCATTCCACCACTGAATCCAGCCTACCGCGCCAGAGGGTCAAGGAACAACATTCCAAATCCTATGGATATGAGTTTTCATGGAGGCATGTTGTAGAAAGGAAGTATTAAAATAAAACTGAGAGGAAAAAAACCTAGCAGGAGCTTGATCTTGGGTGATAGAAAATAAAATTGGAGCATGATCAGAAAGAGTGGTAGCTGGCAGGGTCATGACAAAGGGGTGACCAAGAGAAAGTCGGGTAAAGTGAAAACTAGAACTCTCTGAAAGCATGGCATGATCCAATATTTTCAACACCCTAGCATCATCAACCTAAAAATTAGACCAAGTATACCATTCAGAATTGGAGAAAGCTTCTGGAGAACACCCAAAGTTAGGATCATATAGACTAAGTTTACTTTTCATAAAATACCAAGCCTCTCGTTCTCCGACACACCAACGCATAGGGGTTTGACTCAGCTTATCATATGGTTTTTCAAGCATATTAAAATCCCCACACATAACCCAAGTAGCAAAAGGTAGAGAGAAAGCAAGCCACCGCCATAAAGCACATCGCTCTGAAGCATTATTAGAGGCATAAACATTAATAATGCCAAATGGTTTCCCAGCCAATTCCAGCAGCACCCAAACAACTTGATTAGAAGGGTCAACTCCCCAAGAAACCACATGCGAGTGCCAATTGGGGGAAATGAAAACTACAGCACCACCTTTTCCAGGTTCATGATTTGTGTAAAAAAAAGGACCACGCGACCAAAGAAAATTGCAGGTACAATCTAACAGGAAATCATTGATCTTAAATTCTTGCAAACAGACAAATTCAAATGTACCATAGATATGAGCAACATTATCAATCACATCCCGGACCATATATTTTCGGACTGGGTCCGTCAACCCTCGGACATTCCAAGAAAAAAATCAAATTTTGTATTTTCTTAACAATATAGTCTTTTCTGACCAAAAGTACAATGACCAAAACAATAATAATAATAATCTTCCTTATTAAAACCCTTGTTTCTTTTTTATAAAAATAAAACTCTCCTCCTATAAAACCATGGACCCCTCAACAAAACATTTGTTATATTCTCCTAATTTACAAAGTTAAACAACAAGTCACGAGTGCTTCTTACTCTAGAATTTTCCATTGATCCTAAACCCACTTCCTTATTGTATTTAAATCCATTGTCCAGAATTTTTTGGGACCTTACAAGTAAAACAATTTTCATCCTTAGACCTTTGTTACCACTTATTATCCATCCTGACCAGATTGGGGTTGTGCAGAGTAGATACATTTTTTATAATGTAATTGTTGTTTGGGAGGACATGGAATGGGCTAGAGCCACTCAAAAAAATATTATTTTCATCAAGATTGATTTTGAGAAAGCCTATGATATGATTGAATGGAATTTCATCCTTACCATACTTTGAGCTCTTGGTTTTGGGCTACATTTTTTGAGCTCGGTTAGTACAATTTTTTTGGATGCTTCAGTTGTGCTTACTTTGAACAATTGTCAGTCTAAATCAATTGGATTATTTAGATCTGTTAGATAGGGTTGTCCTTTGGATCCTTTTTTAATATTGGTAGCTAAAGCTTTTGGAAACCTTTTTGCTAACCAAGTGATTCAAGGTAATATTAAGGATCCTTTTTACCTGGAGAATATTCTCAACTCATAAATGGATATTTTGCAGATGATTCTTTTTTGACACTTCATGAGGATGAATGCTCTGTCATATAGGCACTAGATTAACTAGATATTTTTTGCAAAGCATAAAGATCTAGCATTTAATTGAGGAAGACCTCATGCTATAGGAAATCCTCTTTTTACCTTCCAATATGGCTTGCTTCCAATGGCATTGGATTCAACTAGGTAAAATGTTTAAATTTCTTGGCATTCCATTTGCATTCCAGATTTTCCCTACTATCTTGTGGAATTATGTTTTACAAAAGTAGAGAAAAAAATTTCCTTTTGGATCACCAAAAAACTTACTCTAGCTGGTAAGTTTCAAGTGTGTTCCAAAATTATTGCTACTACTCATGTGTATTATTCATCATGTTGGGTTCCTTCTCAAGCCTGCTATAAATTGGAAAAGATTTTAAGGGATTTTATTTCGGCTAAATCGTCACATAAAAAAGGGTTTCATCGCGTTGCTTGGGATATTTGTTGTCTTCCCAAAAAAATCAAGAGGTATGGGACTACATGATTGTCAAAGATAAGGTTTTGCTTTATCAGCTAAATAGATTCTTCAAGCCTTAAGTGGTTTTGAAGCTTGAAAAGTTCTAATTTGGCACTACATTTTCACTGGTTTACCTCTTGGTAGGAAGTCTTGGAAAGGTATGAATTTTCAATCCCTCCTGGTTGCTCCTATCCTAGTTAAAATTCAAGGCTCTTTTGACATTCAGAGCATATGGAGGGCTTGGGAGAAAATTAAGCCCTGCTTGTGTTGGCAAGGGGATGGGCATCAGAAAGATGCTTCTATTTCCACTTATAATATTTTGTGGTCATCTTTTATTACTTTTCAAGGTTCCCCTATTGCTTTTATGCAATGCATTCATGCTCAACAATTCTTTAGGAAAGGGATTTCAACATTGGTAGATGTTTTTCGAGACATTCTAGGGATTGGATCCCATGGGATGATATTAGGAGATTGTTTGATCTACGACTAGATGATAAGAATACTTATGATACTATTTTGGATTGTATCCATTTTCCCCTTTAGCACATGATCTATAGATATTCTCAAAAGCCTTAGTGGTTTTATTGGGGATGGTTTAAGAAAAACTCGCTTCTTACTTACACATCTAAGTTAGGTTATGTTTGTTTTACTCCCAATGTCCCTATAGTTCAAAGTCTCAATGAGTAGTGGGATCTTATTTCCACTCAAACTCGTTGGAGTCTAAGATTTAAAATGGCTTGGGCAGAATATATTGAACCCAAACATACTTTCTTTGCTTGGAGCTTATTATCCTATGGTCTTCCTCTTGGACAAAGATCAAAATATCTTGGAATAGATGATCATTCTTGTTATTTTTATGATGCTCTAGAGGATCCCCTTCACCTTTTTTGGTAGTGTAGAAAATATCGAACGACATGGGATTGGTTTGAGTCCTTCTTTAGGCCTCATATGGCCAGTTCAGTCACCTGACATCATGTTTTTCTTGATGACCCACTAGATTTTTTCTTACCCTTGTTTGAAGTGTAGAACATTCTTCACATCAGTGTGCTCTTTCATATTTGGAAAAATTGTTATAGAGTTCTCTTTTCTTAGTAGCATGGTTTAGATGAATTTTTAATTAATGATAAGTGCATAGTTTATTTTTATTTTTGGCTCCAAATTTCAGTTCAAGTGGAGAAATTTCAAATGGAGGTGGAGCATCTTCGCGCTCTTATGTAGCACTAGGGTAATACCCCATGTACGATCAAATGAATGCCTTCTACAGAGCCTTCTTGGTCTCGCAAAGTTCCCTTATTGCACTCTCATCGATGACTTCTCCCTCGATCTATAGAAAGACATTAGTCTCAATCGTCTCATGTTTTCCAACCGCAAGGTAATATTGACAATAATACATCTCATCATGGTAGTGGCTGGAAGGTCTTTAAGGTGGAGCTAGACCTATTTTAGGGATTGGATCCCATGGGATGACATTCTAGGGATTGGATCCCATGGGATGATATTAGGAGATTTTTTGATCTACGACTAGATGATAAGAATACTTATGATACTATTTTGGATTGTATCAATTTTTCCCTTTGGCACATGATCTATAGATATTCTCAAAAGCCTTAGTGGTTTTATTGGGGATGGTTTAGGAAAAACTCGCTTCTTACTTACAAATCTAAGTTAGGTTATGCTTGTTTTACTCCCAATGTCCCTATAGTCCAAAGACTCAATGAGCAGTGGGATCTTATTTCCACTCAAACTCGTTGGAGTCTAAGATTTAAAATGCCTTGGGCAGAATATATTGAACCCAAACATACTTTCTTTTCCTGGAGCTTATTATCCTATGGTCTTCCTCTTGGACAAAGATCAAAATATCTTGGAATAGATGATCATTCTTGTTATTTTTATGATGCTCTAGAGGATCCCCTTCACCTTTTTTGGTAGTGTAGAAAATATTGAACGACATGGGATTGGATTGAGTCCTTCTTTAGGCCTCATATGGCCAGTTCAGTCACCTGACATCATGTTTTTCTTGATGACCCACTAGATTTTTTCTTACCCTTGTTTGAAGTGTAGAACATTCTTCACATCAGTGTGCTCTTTCATATTTGGAAAAATTGTTATAGAGTTCTCTTTTCTTAGTAGCATGGTTTAGATGAATTTTTAATTAATGATAAGTGCATAGTTTATTTTTATTTTTGGCTCCAAATTTTAGTTCAAGTGGAGAAATTTCAAATGGAGGTGGAGCATCTTTGCGCTCTTATGTAGCACTAGGGTAATACCCCATGTACGATCAAATGAATGCCTTCTACAGAGCCTTCTTGGTCTCGCAAAGTTCCCTTATTGCACTCTCATCGATGACTTCCCCCTCGATCTACAGAAAGACATTAGTCTCAATCGTCTCATGTTTTCCAACCGCAAGGTAATATTGACAATAATACATCTCATCATGGTAGTGGCTGGAAGGTCTTTAAGGTGGAGCTAGACCTATTTTTTGGTTGGGGAGATCCCATTCCCACGTGCCCAATCACTCAAGCTAATGTGGTGGGTTTGGGTGTATCTGATGGCATTTATGGCTTTGATACATGTGATAATGTTCACATGCCTAGGGAGGATGGGTGGCTCATTTCTATTCCTTCTAATACCATTTGGTAGCATATGGAGGGTGAGGGACATTCACCTCGTGAGCATACCCCCCATGATTGACATGATTTAATGCATGGTTTTTGGTGATGTGGTTGGTGACATGTTTAACCCTATTTTTGTTGTTTTGAGTAATTGCTTCCTAACTCAACCTGAGTTAGTGTGACTACCTATTGGGGTGTGCCTATCCACCCATTTTTTTGTTGTAAAGACTTGTATTTTTAAATTAATTAAAATTTAGGCATTTACATTTAAAAAATAATAATCTCAAAGCTAAAGCATTATGTATTCTATGGAAATTTGAACATGTTATTTTTTGTTGAAATTTATGGCTTGAAAGGAATAGTTGAATTTTTAAAAATAAATCTCCCCATGTTTGGAAACATATTATTGTCTCTTGCATAATTTTTTAATATATGTTGCTTAGGTGGTGTGGTAACAACTTGATTATAGGATTTTAAAACTCAAGGAAGAGTCATCTATCATAAAGACATTAAAATAAATGATCTACTTTAATCTAGAGCAAAAGGAAAATGTTAGAAAATGAGTTTACTATTTTTTTTATATACATAAGGGAATTGATAACACCTTTTGCTCAATATAAGGCAAAAAGTTTATGAAAATTAATTTTGATGGTGCTTCTAAAGGATTTCCAAGGAAAAAACATGTAGTAGAGTTGTTTTTCAAAATAATGATGGAAAAATTCTCCTCACTTGTAATCATATGGAACTTCAACTTAAAACTATGTAGAGGTTGAACAGAGATTAAATTTGCAATATAAAAAGGATGGAAATATATTTCAATTGTCTATCAATACAAATTGATGTGGCTATTGGATAATAACTAATATTATTGCTCACATCATCTATGTGGAAATCCAGTCAGAAAATGAATTTAATATTTTTATTTTTTTATACATAGGGGAATTGATAACCCGTAACACCTTTGCCCAATACAAGGTAAAAAGCTTATGAAAATTAATTTTGCATGTAGAGATGGGTTTTTCATATTAACTAAGGAAAAATTCTCTGCTTTATAATTATTTGGAACTTCAACTTACAACTATGTAGAGTTCCAACAAATATTAAATTTGCAATATAAAAAGGATGAAAATATTTTTCAATTGTATATCAATACAAATTGATAATTGATGTGGTTATTGGATAATAACTAATATTTGTAGACACCAAAACAGCACCAATCCGATTATGTGACTGCAAACACTAATCGCTTTGACAAACACAGCCCCCAAGGCAGCCCTCAGAGGTTAAACAGTGGTCTTAACCACTTTCATAGCAATTTTGTAAGGTCAAGAAGCAATTTGGCACACTTGAACACTTTGCCCAGTACTCGTCTCACCCCGGGACAAATTCAAAATAGAATCCGTCCCACCCCAGGACGAATTCTAAATCCGTCCCTGGGTGGGACGAATTCCAAGCTTAACGGGCAAAAAGGCAAATGGTGCCAAGTGGCAGCCCAGAACAGTCAGTTAAGGGCTCCTGCCTTGCACGCATGTGTAAGTGGACAGAGGGGCCATTAGAGGACTGTTACAGAAAGCATTTATCAAAGTTCAAGCCAATGGAGGACTCCCCTCCCTCATGGGAAGACAAGACTGCCACATGGCGCCTATGGCCAACACATGGCATTGGTGCTTCCCTCCCAAAAGAGACACCTTGGGTCTATAAAAGGTGGGAATTTTCTCACCCAAAATAGACAGGTTGAAGGAGTGTTCAAGTGATGAAGTGCTACCGAATTGAAGACTCACTTGCATCCCTCTTGGTTCACCTTCCCACACCCACCAATCTCTTTTGCAAGGGAGGTTGTTGGGTGGCCTTTGGAAGCTCGAACCTTACTCAAATCCGACGCATGGACATCCGAACCAACCAATTTGCCGACCCCCTAATCCTAAAAGGTTTTGGGCCCATCCCCGGTGGATTGGCTCCAAAATCGAGGGCCAATGGTGGGAGGCCCACTTGGGCACCCCCGCACCTCCCAAGTCCTAATTTTAGTTTTTGAGCATTTTAGATTATTTTTTAGATTGCATTCCGTGTTACTAGGTCTGATTAGTCCATAATTGCAATTTTGTAACTTTTGGTCAGATTTTAGGATGTTTTGTATTTCTTTGTCGTTTCGCTAACTTACAGGTGTCAAGGTCAAATTCCCGAGGGTGGAGGCCAAATTGGGAAAATCCGACCATCTGGGTCATCCCAAAATGGCCCCAATTACATAACCCCCCTATTTGAAGGCATTTTTCAGGTCCCGAGATCCGAAATCGGAGCAGCAGCAGGTCAGTTTCTCCAACTCAGAAGAATTCGTCCCACCCAGGGACAAATTACAGTAAGAATTTGTCCTGCCCAGGGATGAATTCCAGTTGAAGGTGGATTGGTCAGCTGCCTCAGTGGCAGTGGCCTTCTGGTGAATTTTCTTACCTTCTATCAAGTTTTGAAGCAATTTGGTTTCACTGTATCCACTGTTTCAGGCAAATATTCATATGCATATTTCGTTGGTTTTAGAGAGAGAATGCTTTTCATTTGCAACAGGTGCTACTGACGTCTTGGTCATTTCTTTGTTCACAGGAGAAGTAGTAGAGGCGAAGAACTCATCGACATCAGCGGCGACATCATCTTGGCCCGCCCATTGTAATCGTGGGCACATGAAAAGAGGAATCATTCGGCGATTGTAATCAAACCCTATTTGCGCTCCTAGCCCCTGAAAAGGGAGGAGGCATCATTGTAACAAAGATCAAGGGAAATTAATGAAAGGGCTGTGTTTTCTCTATTTGATTGTGTCTCTTCCAATGTGTCTCTTTTCCGTTTCATGCAATTTACATTTCTAGGACTTAAGCGTACTTAATTTTGAATGCAATCGCACTTGGTGTTTCCTTTGACCGGAATCTCGTGCTTTTAGTTGCGATCACGGTGGGACCTGTTACTTGGTTTTTAAAATCACAGAAACTGATCAAAGTTTTGTGTTTTGTGCTTGACAGGTACATTTTTCTTGTTGCCGACTGCTATTCGTCTCTAACAGGGACGAATTATTTTCTGAAATTCATCTGATCCTGAGACGAATTCAAATTCGTCTCTGTGAGGGACGAATTCTGTTCTGCAATTCGTCTCCCAGAGGGACGAATTCCTGTCTGCGGATTTTCAGAGCAAAAATTCAGAAGCAACTGGAGCAGGCAGAGAAGAGGTAGGGATTTTCATGATCTCTGTTATATTTTTCTATTTCTGTTTCTATTTCTTTAATTATTTTCATTTAATCCTGCATTGCATTAGGAAAAGTCATGTATGCTAGTTTCATTTTGTTGAATAAAATGAATCCCACACACATCACGAAACAATCTTAAACCAAGGAGCTGGTCGTAAGACCCCAGCCCTTGATCAAGACCATTGGTGGATTTAATCACCACCTTGGCTTGATTTGCATCCATTTCCCGATTTTCAACTGTTGTTAGGCATAAATCCTGACGAAGATAGACCGAGCGTAGCTGGGGTGATTCCCATGCGCACGAGGATAAGTTTTCTATGGTAGGTGCCATTAACAAGACAATCCCCCTTCCGTACCGCCTACGTACCACGTACCTTCTGCTCTCACGTACCTATAGTCTCCCTCTCGTAAGGGCGGGTATATAGAGAGGTTGGTATATCGGCCTGGCTAGTATATTGAAGGGGCGACCTTTTTGGAGTTATAAGAGCCTACATGATGTATTTAAACATTCTACAAAACCTACAAAAACAAAACAAAACACCAAAATGCACTAAACCAATTTAGGGCACACCAAGAATCCTTAAAAGAGATAATCACGGTTTTGTGAATGTGTGTGCTTAATTCTGCTTAGTGTAGACAAAAAAAAAATCATAAACAAAAAGATAAAAATTTACGCATTTTGTCACTTATTCCAAAAAGCTCCAAGGATTCCCGTAATCACTTGGTCACTCCAAATGCCCCAAATGTGTCCATGAACCCTTTGGTCAACCCAAAATAACCCCAAATGTGCCCACAAGTGATGCAGGACCATCCAACAAAAAATGGGAAATCTTGTATTTTTCTCTAAATTTTAGTGCATCTTGCCGGGGCCATAACTTATTAACCGTAGCTCCATTTGACATGAAATTTTTCCGGGGCCATAAATTCTTAACCGTAACTTCTTAATCCAGTTTTCGGGGCCAAATTCCATCATCTAGTGCCCCGAAATTAGGTTCTAAAATTGCGTGCCCAATTTTTTGCACTTTTTGAGCTGTTCGGATGTCAATATCTCCTAATGTATTTAGATTTAGGACTTGAAACTTCATTTTTGTCTTGTATAATATAAGAGGGATGCGCACACAAATTTTGGGCTCCATCTGACTCATTTTCAATTTTAGGGCTTTTTAGAGAGACATCGTCATGGTGCTCACCTGTAGCCAGGCCCAATCACGGGCGGATGTTGTGGGGAATATCCAAGGAGGCACGAGTCACCTCCGTTACAATCCCAAGGATTTGGTCATACCACCTTGGTGACCTAACACACAAGGCAGTCCCCTCCACATCTTAAAGGAAAGAGACTACAGGGACACCTCTTCGAGGAGCACTCCTGTTCAACATAGCACTCATCACACACCCTTACATGAGGGGTACAGTCATAGGAGAGCTCCCTTAGATGATCGCTATGAGCGGTCACCGCGTGATGAAGTGCTAGGTCAACATAGGGTTCGACGGGAGGAACCACATCATTACACTACCCGTCCTTCACCCCTTCTAGTTGTCAGGACTACAAAGACAAATCTAGAGCACAAGGCTCCTCAGGCGGGGCGGGCCAACTCCACCCGTTCCTTTTTCATTTATGAAATAGAGCACGAGGAATACCTCTACCTTCCTCCAGAGCAATATACAGTGCGAGAGCAATATGCCTCCACACCTGCTATCTATCAGGAACACTCACTGAGGCCAAAGCCTCAAGGGAATGTTGTTACCCCCAATAGAGGGAGGTCGCCTATAGAGATCTTGGATCACTACGACCGAGATAGATATCTAGAAGAGGCATCTAGGCCTTCTATACATGAAGCAATGAGAGCTCCCTTAGATGCTCGCTATGAGCGGTCATCGCGCGATGAAGTGCTAAGTCAACATAGGGTTCGATGGGAGGAACCACATGATTACATTATCCCTCCTTCACCCCCTCTAGTTGCCAGAACTACAAAGACAAATCTAGAGCACAAGGCTCTTTGGGTAGGGTGAGATAGCTCCGTCCATCCCTTTTTCACTTATGAAAGAGAGCACGAGGAAGACATCTACCTTCCTCGAGAGCAATATACCGTGCGGGAGCAATACGCCTTCGTACCTGCTATCTATCAGGACCACTCACTGAGGCCAAAGCCCCGAGAGAATGCTGCTACCCCTAACAGAGGGATGTGTCCTATAGAGATCTTGGATCACTACGACCGAGATTTTTATCTAAGAGATGCGTCTAGGCCTTCTAGACATGAGGCGGTGGGACCAACTATCGTAGAATCTGCCGAATATATCACACATCTCAAGCAACTCACACAACTTGAGCTCGAACGACTACCGTTAGAGGAACCGTACCATATTAACGAAGAGCACCTTCAATGCCAGAAGGATGAGCTATTCCAACACACTATGCAAGAGAGGACTCCAACCCCTCACATGCATAAGACAAAGTATTTTGAGTGGCACAACCCATGGGGGGAAGACAGGTCATCTCGACCTCATCAAATGCTACCCCCAACACCTCCTAGACAGGAGCGGGAGGCTACTCCCTCGATTCCTGAAGCACCACAAGAGAAGATTCCAACCCCTCACATGCATAAGACAAAATATTTTGAGTGGCACAACCCATGGGGTGAAGATAGGTCATCGTGACCTCATCAAAAGCTACCCCCAACACCTCCTAGACAGGAGCGGGAAGCTACTCTCCCGATTCCTGAAGCACCATCCCCGATGCCTCCTAGACATGAATGGGAGGCTGCTCCTATAACCAATGACAGGTGCCTTCCTCAGACATCCACCCAGGCTTATGAGCCACCCTTAGAAATTCATCAAGAAGCCTCTAAGGAATCAGAGCGCGAAGAAGAGCGGGATGAAATGCCCTACCAAGGCATGGGGGTGCCATCTGGCCACCCCTCCATAAGCCCCAAGTTCCTCAACAAGAACCAACCAAAGAGGAGGAGTTCAAATCTCCCAATACATGCAAAGCACTAGAGCACTTAGAGTTGGTAGAGGCCAAGATTTTGGAGCTCCCAAGGCCCAACTTACATAAGGCTCCTTTTGAAGAGGATCAACCTTTAACCATAGGGCTACCTGATGATGCAGTCCTCCATGTCTTAGAATCTATAGATTCTGATGAGCTATACACATTGTCCAAAGGTGAGGATGAAACAAACATAGCCCACAACAATCACATGCGACAGTATCGGCATCCCATAAAATTTGAGGAAGCATGTCAACAGATAAACATAATACTAGGGCATGAGTGGTGCGTTAACCCACCATAGTGGGACCAAGCATTAAATCCGCCACTTTGGGCACACAGAGAGCAACTTCTACCAAGATACATCATAGCAACATCAGTGCCGCGGGCGGACCCTGTCCTCATCTCCGTGCATAGGGCCGATCCATTCATGCCCATACCTTTAGAGCCAGATCCAAAGTGCAAAGACCATCAAGCTGGGGGTACCTCTATCCCCTGATGAACCATAATCCAAACCAAAAAGCTCCAAGGATTATCGCAATCCCTTGGTCACCCAAAAAGCTCCAAGGATTATCGCAATCACTTGGTCAAAACCAAAAAGCTCCAAGGATTATCGCAATCTCTTGGTCAATCCAAAAAGCTCCAAGGATTATCGCAATCTCTTGGTCAACCTAAAAGCTCCAAGGATTATCGCAATCTCTTGGTCAATACAAAAAGCTCCAAGGATTATCGCAATCTCTTGGTCAATCCAAAAAGCTCCAAGGATTATCGCAATCTCTTGGTCAATCCAAAAAAGGCTCCAAGGATTATCGTAATCTCTTGGTCAATCCAAAAAGCTCCAAGGATTATCGCAATCTCTTGGTCAATCCAAAAAGCTCCAAGAATTATCGCAATCTCTTGGTCAATCCAAAAAAGGCTCCAAGGATTATCGTAATCTCTTGGTCAATCCAAAAAGCTCCAAGGATTATCGCAATCTCTTGGTCAACCTAAAAGCTCCAAGGATTATCGCAATCTCTTGGTCAATACAAAAAGCTCTAAGGATTATCGCAATCTCTTGGTCAATCCAAAAAGCTCCAAGGATTATCGCAATCTCTTGGTCAATCCAAAAAAGGCTCCAAGGATTATCGCAATCTCTTGGTCAATCCAAAAAGCTCCAAGGATTATCGCAATCTCTTGGTCAACCTAAAAGCTCCAAGGATTAGCGCAATCTCTTGGTCA